>UNPR01000390.1:0-18530 GCA_900536425.1 Hymenoscyphus linearis | reverse complement strand
TTGACCTCTAGGGCACCCCCCTAGCGTCCTTTGCCCTACTTAGGGATGTTTTAGAACGTAGCTTCATAGGGGCTAGTTGCATTCGCCGGACGTTAAATAGATTTAAATTAAATTAAATTAAATTAAACATATAAATAAATCTAGCTCCTAATTTCGCGACTAGGGAAATTAGTCCTATATAGTTAATAAACATTAGGTCCCCTAGCTATAGTTATAAGACTAGTAACAGCCCTTTCGTCGGCTTTAGGGGACCTAACATCTAATAATTAATATAGGATCTATAATATTCTATAATATTCTAGTGTCTTATTAGCTAGTAAAACCGGCTAATAGCTTGTCTTAACGCTATCTTATACGTAAAGTACCTATATATATTATATATTATAAATAATACCGTTGTAACTTACTCTTTATAGATATAGAAAGACATTTTAGTCGGTCTCCTTTCTCTATATACTAGTATTAATATAAATGCTTCTACTCTTTTAAATAGAATTAAAGACGCTGCCTACCTTCTTATTACTTTTCTAAATAACTCTAACAACACTCCTCTATCTAGTATTTCGCTTAAGATCTTAAACTCTATAATATCTCTATACTATAGGTCTTAAATCTACTTACTCTATTTCGCTCTTTACGTCTCGATTTACTCGCGAGTGTCTATCCTATCTCTATGTCCTAACGCTTACTCTTCTTCCTATTAAGGTATTATACTTGTCCTCTCGACTTTAGATAGAAGTACTAGGTTACTTTATATAAAATCTAATCCTTTTACTCTCTATATTGTAGGGTTTCTCTTCTGCCCTTCTACACTTATAGAGTATAACGTAAATTCTTCTCTACCTTCTAGGAATTTATAAGCTAACCCTCCTATAATCCTTAAAAGCCTATCTATAACTACTAACGACTTTCCTAGTATATACTTTACCTAGAAATTGTACTCTATAATTCTTAATTACTATTTTATAATATAACCCCTTACGTTATCCCCGCTTAGTATAGATATTAGAGCTGTATAATCTATATAGAGCTTTACTAGGAATGGCGAACCTATAATAAAATGTCTAGATTCCTCTAAACCCTATACACAATCCTAGTACTTCTCTCTCGGTTGTATAGTACTTTCACTAATCCCTACTTAACTAGAAGCTTATATATATTACTATATCTATTTCGTCGGGATTTATTAGGTCGGCCTCTATTCCTACTATCTAGTTCTTTAATTAAAACAGTACCCTACCCGTTCCTATTCCTAACACGTCTATAGCTAAGTAGTATTATTTCTCTATATTACCTAGGACAGTTGAATTTTTATAAATAGTATCCTTATATCTCTACTATACCTATTTATAGTATTCTTAAAAGTTAAACCCATTACCTTTTATCGCTGTTTTACTTTTCCTCGATAGGTGTAATTCTCTAGCTTATAGGTGATTATAGACTTTAGTATAGTCGTTAAATCTGTCCTCCCTAGTATATACGTCTTTAAGAACGGTAATTAGTATATAAACCTTTCTAATTCTTCTGCCGACGTTAGAGGACCCTAATCTTAAATTACTATAATAGTGTCTAAGGTAGGTCTTAGTCCTCCTCTATCTAGTTAATAGTATCCTAAGTAGTCTAACTCTACTACTCTAAATTTCGACTTCGCCGGGCTTAATATTAAACCTACCTACGCTACCCTCGGGAAGTAATAGTTATATAGGAACTAAAGTATTTATTCGAATGTCGTTATACTACCTAGATTATTATCTATAAACTAGGAAAAGATATTGTCTAGGCTTACTTCGCCTAATACCGGCTCTCTATTTAGTTCTAAGATCTCCTAATATTTAAAGTCTTTTAAACGACAATATGTCCCTAGGCGTCTAGTTAATCCTTGTCCTATAATATTATACGTAAACTGCCTAAAGATTGTCGAAAATACCGTCTTATACCTATGTATAGGGTATAGTAGTATTGTCTAGTACCTATTACTTACGTCTACCGACTATATATACTTTATTCTTAGGTTCGCTATTTACTATAATATTAATTCCGGCCGTCTTATTAGATATTACGACTTTATTATAGCCTTATTAATAGCTATATACTAATAGACTATCCTTAGCTTTTTCTTTCTCGCCTTCTTTACGTATTTCGATCGCGCCGACTACGGGCTATCGCACCTTACGATAATTCCCGCTTCTAGTAGCGCTAGGATTGTCTTCTTTTAGAACTAGATCTCCTCCTACGTATAGAGTCTTACCGGTGCCCTCTTAGAGACTATGTCTCTAAATGTCGGTATAGTATGTTCTATTAGCTTTGTCCTAGGTATATCTTAGACATCTATAACGAATAGATCTTTCTATAGAAATAATAGGCTCTTTAGCGAGTTCTTCTTTTCTTTAGAATCCGCTAATAGGCCTATTATTACCTCGATTATTAATCTTTTTTTCTTTTAACTTTATCTAGACGGTGTCTCCTCTATCTATTCTCTCCTATACTCTACTAGTCTTTGTTTAGTAGGGAATCTATACCTCCTACTAAATACTTCTTCCTCTTCTATGTCTTACTTAGGTAGTAGTATACTCTTCTCTATCTCTGTCTTTCTTAGTAGATCGCGCTATTTAGTTAGGCTAGTTAGCTTTTTATCTATATCTAGTATATAGAACTCTAGAGTAGCTAACGCTTCCTTTTAGCTTTTTCTCTACCCTTCTATCCTATTCGACTAATTAGTTACTTAGTTATATTAAGATAATTCTATTCTTAGACTTTTGTCCTCGTCTAGTAGATAGTAAGAACTTATCTTATTTTCTATTTAAATATATACTTCGCTTAAGTTAGGTCCCTACTCGATATTGATAGCTCTAACTAAGACTGTTCCTACCTACTATTCTAGTACTTTAGCTTTATTAGAAATGTGTTTCTTATCTTCTTCTATTCTCTAGTTAGTCTTTCCTACTCCTTTCTTTAATATAGATTTTAGCTAAACTCTCTTTCCTCTCCCTACCGCCTCTAGTACTATTTAGTCTAGTTAGCTTAATTTAGCCGTTTATAGATCGAAGATCTCTTTAAATACTAGTACAGTACCTCTACTCGTTATAGTAATATTAGCTATAAATGTATATTCTAATGTTAATCTCTACTCTATTATCTCTTCTAAAATTAGTATTATAAATAGCTTCTTCTTTAAGGACTCTAAGTTGTTAATAATACCTCGTCTAGTACTTAAGTCCTACGTCTCTTCTAGTACTAATACCTTATCTCTTCTACTCTCTCTCCTCTAAGTCTTTAGTTTCTCGGCTACGTTAGGAACTTCCTCCCCCCTCTCTATTCTATCCTCTTTTCGTTAACCTGTCTTCTCTATGTCCTATCTATAGTTATAGTTAGCTCCTCTTATTCTTATTACTTTTAAACCTCTTCTTAATCTCCTCTTTCTAGCTCTGTCCTTAGGCTAGTCTTGTCTTTTAATAAATATATCTTTATCTCTTACCTCTATTATATTCTTAGTTACTCTATTCTCTATAGTCTTATTAGTATTATAATCTTTCTACGTTTTCGCCCCTTATAATTACACTATATTAGTATGTTCGTTCGATCTAGCCTAAGTAAATACTTCTAACGCCTTCTTTAATTTCTTTTTTACTTTTTCTTTTAGTATATTACCCCGTTCCTCCTCCTCTCCTCTTAGCTCGGCCTCTCTCCCTAGCCCCGCCATCCTATAAGTAGACTCTAGGGTGTCTACTTATATTAGCTTTTTAACGCCTATCTCTTAATTATTCTCGACGGGGCTAGTTTTCTCTAATTTACCCCGAACAATTCTACAAGACTTCCTTATCGATCTTTTTATTATTCTACTATTAACACCTTACGTAGATAATCTTCCTCCTCTATTTAAGCTTCGATTTCCTCTTATAACGCGTTAATTACAGCGTCTTAGGTTTCTAAGTCTAATCTTTATTTATCTACTAATTCCTCTTATATTTAAGCGTCGATTTATCTAAGTAGGGACCTCTAATATTCTTTAACTTTAGAGAGATATACCTATACTAATCTTCCTATCTCTAACAATTCTTTAATTAGAACTAAGGGTAAAGGGATATATTATAGTAGTCTTCTATTATTATAAGGGCTACCTATAACTTTAAGTTTTATTAACTTACTATTACTACTTATAATATAGTAGCCGTCTCTCGCGTAGTCTCTAATCGCCTAATATTCTTTTATCTACTATCTTTCTAGAAGTAGCGAGTACGACGTACTATTAGGTACTAGGTATATATTAATAACCTTGTCTACTCTCGACACCCTAATATTAAACCGTATAAAGTAGTATAATTAGTATACTATCGAGTTCGCAACCTTAATATAGATAGAATTGTCTTTATAAAACGTAAATCCTGGTTTTAACGTAACTCCTTCGGGTATTAAGTTAATAACGCTTCCTCTATTAATTAGTACTTTTGTTAGGTCGATCGGTCCTCTATATTCCTTCGCTCTCGAATAAACTATTCCCCTTATAAAGAAATTATAAACTCTTATTACTAATAACACTGTTCTCTTATCTTTTAGCTAGTTTAGGTCTTTCTTTACTAGGATGTTAAACGATACTAACTTTCTTATAGACTCTACTACTACTCCTATAAAGTTTACCGGCACTACTCTAGATAGTTCCTTTAGGCTTAGTCTTAATATCTTAACCAGCTTCGCCCTATATCTTAGAGAGTTATTATATAGGTCTATTAGTAATATTATAATATAAATATAGGTTTTAGGGCTGCCTAGCCTTTATTAGCCCCTAGCTGTTTTCCTAATCTTGTTACCGCGTATAAATTCATCGGTTCTACCGCTAGAGCCTCTACTTAGTCTAGTGTTCGCTATACTATATCTACTTTATAGGTGTCTCTTACGTTTACTAGTATTATACGATTACCCTACGTCTATAGATCTAACACTAGATTACTAGGTCTATTATTCTCCTTATTACCTGTTAGTCTTATACTAATTAGAGGTTAATTCTATTGCCCCTGTTGATTTTAGCCCTAAGTCCCTCCCTACTATAAAGGATAAGCCTCCGCCGTATTCACTGTAATCGGGGCTGGTCTCTACTAATTGTTTATCGCCCTCGGGTTTAGCCTGTTGTACTTATCTACTCTTTATTTCTATTCCTCTCTAGAGAGACATTTATCTTCGGCCGCGTAATAGTTCTAACTAATATATCTAGGCTTCCTATATCTATAGTAGTCTAAGTCTAGTCTGTCGTTAGGTTAGTTCGACCGGCCTTAACCTAACATCGCCTAGAATCCCCCTTAGTTATTTCTTATCTAACCTACGTTATTATAATTTTATTATCTTTTACTTAAAGACAGTCCTATAATTACCTACGTTAGTTCTATAATCGACTTTACTTAGATTATAGCTCTCTCTGTCTCTACCTTTTAGCTTACTTAAGTTATCTTTATAAACTGTTATACTAAGTGCTATTCGGGTTTAGCCTCTAAGTTGTCTAACTCTAATATAAACAAGTCTACGCTTCTTAGTGTTTAGATTACGTTCCTATTACTCTTCCTAATTATATTAATTATTATCTTAAGATTAGTTATCTTATTAATCTCTTATATCTAAAGTCTAGATATTACTATTACTTCTAAATCTAGGCCTACCGCTAACTGTCTATATAAGGTACCTATATTAGACTCTAGGAGGTATCTCTATAGAGTTCTTACTTCTAACGCGTACTATACTAACGTACGACTATTCTACTTTAATAAAAACATCTTAGCCGCCGCTAGTTAACGATAATATTCTTTGTCCTTATATAGGAATCTTTCTAAAAGCGACTTCTTAACTACTTTAAACAAGTTTTATATATATAAGGGCAGGTTTTCTAAATACTCTTTAGCTCTCTTCTAACAATTAGAGAAAGTTATTAATAACATACCCTCCTCCTAATCTTAAATATTAATATATTCCTTTTTTACTTTATATTCTATAAATCTTAAGAATAGTATAACATCTTCTATTAGGAACCTATAGAATAGTAGGACGCTAATCGAAGATATAGACGCAATAGTTTTCGTTCTTCCTCTTTCTAATACTAGGATATCTTCTATATCCGGCTTCTGTTTTATCTTTCTTTTATCTAGTAGCTATAGCTTTACTTTCGTCGGGCTTTCTAGACTTAATATATTTTAACTATCTTAGATCGATCTTAAGGTCTATTAAACTAGACTGTTATCTAGTTCTATACTTATACTCCTTATAGCGTTAGCGGCCGCCACGTCTTATTAGGCCGTTTCTAACTTTAGTTCTTCTAGGATAGATTTGTTTCTAAAGCTTATAGAGACCTCTTCTTCTAACTCTTTAGATTCCTCGAACACTAGAACTAGCCCTTCTATATTATCTTTTAAGGGTTGTTCCTCTATTCTCTTTCCCGACATAGGAAGATCTATAGATGTTCTAGGCCTAGGGCGATTCTACTTACTTCCTCTGTTCTTCGGCGTCGATTATATCTCTTATAAGAAATTAAAGGCTAGCTAGTAAGGCAGAGAATAGTAGTAGATAAAAGTAAAGAGTAGTAATTATAAAGATCGAAGTAATTAGTAAAGGACAGATAGTTAATAATTTTAGTTTTTCGTTAAGGCGTTAACCCTCTAGCTTATTCTCGTTAGGTTCTTTCGGGTAGGAGCACCCCGTTGTTTCCTCTCGAGGAAGGTGCTCCTACGCTTCTAATCCCTAGGATACTCTAACAGCCCTATCTTACCTATTTCTAACTAACTACGACTTATAGGAATAGCGACGACTTATAAGAATAGCGACGACTTATAAGGGTGGTGTCTAAGTTAGTTTCGATCTAGCTTTACTCTAGGTTCCTTTATCCTCTTTCCTTACTGTTCTAATGTTCCTATAGCCTCTATATCTCCTTCTAGTATCTCCCTTCGCTCTCTCTCCCTCGCTCGTTCTCTCGTTCGCTCGTTCGCTCGTTCGCTCGCTCTACCTCTTATGTCTCTTATTCTCTACTTTCTCGCTCTAGTTCTCGTGTCGGCTCTCCCTCGTAGTATAGGTTACTAAATGTTGTAGTAGATCGGGGATATATTCTTCTAGTCTACTCTAGCTGCCTGTCTAGATATACTCGGCTGGTCGGCTGCCAAGCCTCGCCAAGCCTACCCCAACAGCGGTATAATCTACATTCTTGGGGCGGGTGTTCAGTGTTTGTCTTCTCTGGGTCTTCCGCAATGTTATTAATAAAGATTTGTTTTCCGGTAAGTATTTCGCCTTTAGTCGCTGAGGATGCAGGAGGGGTGTTCAAAGATCTGCGGATGTTTGTTGCCTACGGAACGGACTTGGGCGGATATCGCCACCAGTCCTCATTCCTTAATAATTAATCCTTACGCACTTAAGTAAGTACTTAACTTGTTACTACTGTTTGCTATAGAGTGCTTATCGGCCAGCCACCCGAGCTACCCTCGCTGTCAGCCTGGCGCCTATATATATAGCCGCTCCTGCTGTAATAGCCCCCCTTCCCGCCCCTTCTAGCTATCGTATACCTCGCTTGCTTTTATATTACTTACCTCCGGTTAGAGCGTAAATAATATAGGAGACAGAGAGAGGGAGAGAGGGAGGTGCGATACGCGGTCGCGATATTTTCTTGTTCTCGCTAAGACGGGAGCGCTAACGGGAGTCTACAGGATAACGGGCGTATTCTGGCTAATAGAGAATAGCGATCAGAATATGCAATCGCTTACTGGATATTACTCTACTTTGTGGGGATTTTATCAAGGAATGAGCTCTTCACATCTTTTTTGTAAAGCGGCAAATCTTTTAGCTTTACCAGGGGAGGTTCACCCCTTACTATTCTGTGTGTCAGAGGCTCAGCCCTGGGCGTCGCTGCATCGGCTAAATAGAAAAAAGTACAAAGATAGATAACAGGCAACCTATAATGCACAGCATTATACCACCACTACAGCTGATAATACATCGGATTCTTGGCGATTATCGATATCGTGCCCAGGTCTGGATAAAAATGACACACCGATATAAGCTATAAGCGCTAGTTTTAGAAAGTAAGCAGAATAACACGTTATCATGGGCTGAAAATAACGTTCCATGATAGGATATATTCTATTTGTATCAACATGCGCATGAACTTTCCTGTGCGTAGCTGCATCAGGCTAATTGACATGCAGTAAGCTTTTTGGTGGTTTACGAACCGCAAGCCTGTTGTTCTAACATGTCAAAATCTATACTTCTGTACAAAGATAAAGGTTGTCTCCCTTGGTGCATACCCTCTCTTGCCTGGCCCTCAAATTTCTGTGGCTAGCTGTGCTTTAATGGTAAGTGACATTCATTAAATATATAATTTAAAGCTGTGCGAAAACTTCATGAGATATGGAGACCAATACCCGGAAGTGTTATAAGCATGTATTGGCGCGGAGGTCTGTAGTTTAGCAAATACCCACTCATAATCCAGCGGCCGGCAACCCAAAATATCTCGTTGTAAGTTTGACTCTAGAGGTCTTTCTTGTTACAGAAGGCTCCAGAGGGTTGTATATCGTTTGACAAAACTATAAAGAATATCTAGAAGGAATATCGCGTTCAAGAAGAACGAGGAAAGATTCTCGCTTTGATTGAACGTGTGTCAGGGTTCTTGGGAAACAAAATTATTGATTGGCGGGGCTGGATTAATCCTCGTGACGGTTTGAAGTAATGAGCTTTCTCAACTTGTGTAGAATTATTTTGCAGTTCAGGCCCAATAGTGCTGTTGGTGAAACAGGTAGGAATTCTGTGATATTCTGAAGGTTTTCTGGTGGCCACTATTGCCTCTACTTTCATAAAGCTTGTTAACTATTTGAGTCAATGTCTTGCATTTATGAAAGGATTACCATGATTATTATTGTTTTGAAATTGAAGTCTGAGGGCATATATGGTAGCCAGATGATTTTACCATTGATATAGCAGTAGTGTGAACTCATTTTGAGCCTTTAATCTTTCCGCTAGACTATATCCGCACTTGCCAATGATGTCAAATTTGGCAGTGTGATTGTTGATGGGCTCCTAATCGTAGCCAAGAAAAGTGGCTGGAAACTGCCTTGCTGTTCTAACTCTCTAGGCCAATTACTGTGACTTGGCCTAGAAAGGTGGTGTAAATAGATTTATAAACTTAGGTTTACAACATGATCTACTTAATTGTCTTAAACAATTACACCAATGCATCATTTAGTCGCTTTTTCGGTCTACAGTGGAGCCCCCTGTTTATGTTAAGCGAGATGTCAAGCTAAGCGATTGAGTCTGTGCTGTTGGAAGCCCACAGGTAAAGCCCTACGTACATGATTATCAAGGCATATCAAAATTATGAATATTGAAAAGATAGGCTGGAAAACTTCTAAATTCGGGTTTTTTGGATATGAAAAAATAGACTGCCAGAGTTGTTGCCATTCACCCCATCCGCTTGGGAAAATGCTGAAAGCCCACAAGTTCTGAAGATTGTTTACGCATCCAGCGTCTTTTGTATGATATCAGCCATAACACTATAGCCTGCTTGATCTGAAAATTGAACCGCAGTTTGGGTTGGTTTCAATCTAGAATTCAGTGAACGCTGAACGATATCAAACCTACCACTCTCAGCAGCACCCTCCATGATGTTCTCCTGAGAGGGTTGGATCCTAGTTTATTTCAATTAGCGCCTTTTTGGAGAAGCTTAAGAGCTACTCTTTTATGGCCAGATATTGCTGCCTCTTGGAGTCCCATCTAACTGTATTGGGATGAAATACTTGTTGCCAATTGGAGTGCCGTGCTACCAGTGTCAACATGCCTCCACAGTAGCGATTCTTGCTTGGATCAGTGCCTTGATCTAGTAGAAACTGGACTACTAAGAGATGGTTGCTGCTGAATTGCATTGCTTGTACGGCAAGTTGTACTGTTGTACAGCGGGTATTGAGGTTATTGGTCATTACCAGAACCCCGCACACCAGACGCTTGACCTCTTTGGGCTGAAAACTGTGGGAAAAACGCAGTGATATCCAGAGCTGATTGGTGGCTTTCAAAATCTGGATTCGTCCTACAACTGCCCATATGCTACGAGGCAAACCATTATCTAGGGCGTTCACAACGGGTATATACAGAATGAGAAAAAAAAGTGAGGGCAGCGTATAAAAGCTCCTACATTCCAGTCCCAAAACAAAATAATTGCTCCCACAAACACTGGCTTCTACTTTTTCTCACTTCTACTCAGTTCCTCATGGGTCCGCACATCTGCATACCGTGCAGGTAGAGTAATCAACACCTTGTCCCTACAAGAATATCACGTTAATCAATGTGCAAGTAGAGGTGAGGATCGCTGGGGGCACTTACGAAATCCGCACAGTCTTCCTGGCAGTTTTTTCTGGCCTCTGGGCAGCTTTGTGGTACTGCCATGCCGAGGCTAGCGAGGGCTAGTACAAGAAATACAGTGAATGATTTCATGGTGGATGATGTTAAGGAGACTTTGGTATTGAATATCTGTATTAGCCGGGACTTTTGTAGGATTGGTTTGTGGAAAGAAGGTTAGGAGTAGAAAGGATGGCTCCTGTATATATCTCAGGATAAGAAATATACTTATATGGCTGTTGAGAACGCTTTCTTTACATGGCTTGAAACTCTTGACTCAAGTCTCGTAGGATTACGAGTTCAATTAAGGTTACTTGGAATTCTATTACTGGCCACAGTGGGTAACTTAGAGCACTGGCGGGTCTCGTTAAAGGCTTAGACCTAATCTTTCACGGAACCAGCGAATTGGAAAACTTAAATGTAATCAAGATGAACTTTTACCATACCGGTACGGTATCCGTCGTATGTCTTTGAGGGAGCTTTACCCTGTTCCCTCCTTTACACGCCCTAGTAATTTACGATTAACACGCTTGGGACGAAGGTAACGAGGATGGAAAGCTCGTGTCTCCCCCCCCCCCCCCTCCCCCTTTTCCCCTAATGACCCTATAGGAGCACGGGGATCATCATCCATGGACGTTGATTACTTAGTACTTTTGTCGGCCCGGTACCTTCCTAGCTAAGACTGACATTTGTAAGTATATTAGGCTTGCTATGCCTCACTGAGAGTACCGCTGATATATTTGAGGGCACCTTACCCTCTATTAGTAAGTACACTCAGTACCTCCACCCCTACGCCACCCCCCATTCTCTATCACTCTCTTGGCGAATGAATAATTATATATTTAACAAAATTAACAATAAGACGTTCCAGGGCTATTAAATACTAACCCATATCCAGTGGTACAGTGATTAGTGATTTGTTGACCCCGCAATTATAGAGTAAGTACTCTTGGCTATTAGATATCCACTAGTATATTTATATTCAGGTAACCTTTCCCATGTTGTTAGGTGGTTCCTAGGTAAATCTTAGGCTTACAAAGCAGTAGGTATGTAGAGCATATTCTATGGTACTGAAAAGAAGAACACCCCAAGAAATACAAAACACAGCTAAGAATAGGCACATTTTATGCAAACTAAGAGAAAACACGAAAACAACCAACCGTAACTTCGCATGCGTACTCCGTAATCATTCCGCCTAAATTTGCCTTACAGTACTCGTTCAACAAGGGAAGGGAGATGCGACCTGTCAAGACCTTTGCCCATTGATGGGGATTGAGCGGCGCTAGCAAGAGTTCGTGAAGTCCGACAAGTCCGAAAAGTCCGAACATAATGGCCACCGGTACTCACTCGTATCGCTTGGCTTGACAAGGGCCATTGATGGCAAAAATCCACGAACGTGATACTACTTCTATGAATTGAACTTTGAGGACGGACGAATTACCTTATTCATAAGAACTCAACCCAAAAATGAAATAATAAATCATTGCAGGACTGGAAAACCACGATCTACAACGTACTTCAACTGGAACATGCGCAAAATAAACTGGTCCCCAAGGAACGATTGGAAAAAGACCAAACAACTTTTTGAATCATAATTCTACTTTTATGTGCATTCCAGCACGGGTATCATATTCCCCGCCCACTTCCTCTGCTTCCCTTTCCAACTACCTACTGCAAAAACCTACAAGTCGGCAATCTATACCCCTCAAGCACCCAATACCTCCTCCTCACCCCCTCCCACTCACCCTCCCCCTCCTCCCCCAATTTACCCACAACCACATCCTCCCACTCAACCTCCAAACCTGCATCACTCAAATCACACTCAACAACCTTGGTATAAACATCATAACAAACCCGTCTGTCCGCCCCGAGCCCATTGAAGAATCCGAATCTACCGCCTTCTTCAAGGAGACCTGGTACGTATTCGGTGAAGAAATTCCGGAGTTGACCGTAATCCTCGCCGAAAGTATCGAAGTAGATGACATCGTATACCATTCCTTGTTCTAGAAGTTTGGGGACTATGTCTTGCCATTTTCCGGCGTGGATTTTGTTGTTTGACCCTTCTTTTGCCTCCCATTTTCCCCCAAAATCGTGATTTGGTTCTTTGACTTTTGTGAGGACGGAGGGGTGCGCTTCAATTATGTGGTGGATGGCGGGATTTGTAGCCGCGAACATACGATCGATAATGCCCATTCCAAATCCGATATTGAGGATCTTTTGACCGGTAGAAGATGAGGGTGTGAGTAGGGAAGCCACAGATCGTGACATGATTTCAGTTTCCCATGCCATCATCACACCGTTATTATCTCCATCCAGCAATTTTCCATCTTCAAACTTGAGGGTCGAAGTAAGGTAGTCCTTGGAATTCACATCGAGTTTAGTCGAATCTTTTGTCTCCTCATCCTCTTTCTTCTCTTTAGTTGGATTCTCATCCCCATTTTCCATTTCGACGTCCCCCTCCACGACTTCGACACCCTCCTCGTCGTCATCTTCAGATCCGTCGGATCCCAGAACCTCATACCGTCCCATCAACCCCAGCAACATCTCAGCCCTAACCCCGGCCTCAACACAAATCTCATACAAGTCCTTCCTTCCCAACCTCCAAGCCAGACACCCAGGCGTCTCATTGTTGTTATCGAGATCGTTCCATATCGCGCCCGACAAAAACAATTCTTTAATCGTATCCTTTGCTTTCTGGAGATCTACCTCCTCCTCCTTCCCGTCTCCGTTCTTCACATCCCCATTCTCCTGTCCATTTGTATTTATAGTCGAGGGATTAGGCCCACAAGCAGCAATCGCAGCGTGCAAAGGCGTAAATCCCGTCTCTGGATCTTGCACAGATGCATTTCCCGGTATGCGAAGGAAGGGTTTTAACGCGGTGGCATCATGGTTCGAGGCGTGGAGGAGGATTTCTTGGGTGTTGGTGTCAACCTCGACTTCGAAAGCTGGGTCGTCCATGTTTTCTGGTGTTATTCGGAGGTTGATGGGTCGGTGATGCTTTTGGGGTGGAAATTTTGGCGGGGTTGCAATGTGCCCCTCGATTTTGGGAAATTTTTGGGGGGTGCTGCTTTTACGTATGTATCACGACGGCTGTATGTTAGGAAGCAGGTAAATTTGATAACATTGATCTTGATCTGAGTCGAGTTTTAAACTCGATGGTAAAATTTTCATAAACTAAAGATCCAGTCTAAGGCCTACCCTAATCCCTCTCTCCCGTCCCCTTCATCCAGTCAAAAACAAATCCAACATCACCAACAACACCAACAACTGCTGCCTAGCGCCACCACACTTATCACTACACCACAACTCACCCGCTCAACTCTCCAGAAGTTTTAATACATCACTCAACCATGGCCGAAGACAATACATCCCCAGGAATGGAAGAGAAGAAAACGAAGTCCTTGAAAATCCTCTGCTTCGGCGACTCCCTAACAGAAGGCTACACAAACTACGGATTAATCTTCAGCCCATATAGTAACACATTATATAAGGTCTTACAGGAGGCTCTTAATCCTCCCTCAACCATGATAGAGAATAATGACGATAGAACATTAGGACGGGAAGAAGGAACAGAAAAGGAGGTTGTCAAGAAATGGGATATCCAGATTACGACGAAGGGTGTAAGCGGCCAGTTAGTTCGAGATATGGAGAGGAGGACGAATGGTTTATGTAAGCTTCCTCTCACTTACGTCGAAAAGACCCTCGATTATTGATAAAGCGATTGTTCTTGTATATCTTTTTGAGTTCTAAATCTTCTCAACCCCCTTCTTCACCACCTCCTCAAACCTCCGATCCCAATTCCCCAACCACATTTACCTACCCCTTTGCACCGCTTCTTTATTTGAATACCCACATGCTTTACAACACTCTTCTGACGCACCCACACAGACCAAGTCCCAAAGCCCTATAACCTCATCATCTTCCTAGCCGGAACAAACGACCTCGCCTACCATCGACCAGCCTTAGACATTCTAATCGACATAAAATCCACCCTCTCCTTTCCGCTCTCAACGGGCGCAAAGGTATTGTTGATGACTGTCCCAGAATGTGGTATGCGAGTGGGTTGGCTTGATGAAACCCCTGAATCTGTGAATAGTGGGTTGATGGAGTGGGCTGGGGAAAGGGATGATATGTATGTACTCCCATCTTCCTTTTGTTTCTTTTGTTTTCTTCCCAGAAACTTCAATCCGAAATGCCAGCCTCCCGTCTGTCAACACTCAATATCATGATACATAGAAGGGGATCTTTTCAACTAATTAGAAAACCTGTACAGCGAGATCTTTGATCTCTACGCCGAAATGCCATATCACTCTCTCTCAGATTCCGAACGAGAAATGCTTTGGGACGACCAGGTACATTTCACGGAAGCCGGGTATAAGCAGATAGGGAACTCACTCGGGGAGAAGATTTCGTCGATTCTGAAGGAGCGACCGGGGTGGCTTGATTAATTGCTACCACAACCTGTGGACTTCCACTGTCTAGTGAAGAAAGCAACAACTGAAATAAATTAAACACGGGTCTGAGAATCAGAATAGAAGCAGGATATCTGAAATACTGGATAGATACTGAAGGTTCTTTCAGGTTGTATTTGTGGAAGTGAATGCAGCGTCTCCACCAACGCTATCTTCTACGCTCGAGAATCGCAAAGTTCCGATGGTAGCCTCTCTTCTAACAAGTTCCCAATCCGGTCGTGTCTCCAACATTTGCCTAAACCCAGCTGTCACGAAGCGGAGCGAGCTGCCCCAGTTCTACATTAACTCAAGCTCTCCCGCCTCTCCTCAGACAAGCTGTTATAACATGTGCACATCACTTCTTTCACGCTCTATCCACTCGTGGACCTTATTGTCCTATCGATTTCGAATGGTTTAAGCTCATACCAATTGAGTAATGGTCTTCAAGATCATTTTGTTGAACTAGATCTACTTCTAGGTTACGAGGTGATGAGGTGACGAGGAAAGTCCGAATGTAACCCTACAGCTACAAGGAGCGTTAGCTTATATAAAGAGTTTTCACCTATACTTAAGCTAGGTTTTTCTAGACTCCTTCTCTCTTTAGTTATTACTTAATTTATCTTCTTTTAACACATTTCCAACAACTTAAGAGAATTACCAACATTCCTCCGCACCTTATTGTCCAACCCGCGAAGCCCAACACTACGCCGCAGATCTTGGTCCGTTTCTTTGTTGACACTATTCGCCGTGACTAACACTTGCAAGGTCTTGTATCACACTATGGTAATCAAATCACAGCCTTCAACATCGTGCTTAGCAACTTGAGAAGATGACCAACATCTCTCTGTGCCTCACTGTCTAATATTCTAAGCCCAACACTACGCCGTAGATATGGATCTTGTCATGGCTTTAGCTTATGATTCCGTACTGTTCGCCTTAGATAACTTATAAGAGTCTTGTATCACACTATGGTTATTGGATCACACTCTCTAAGGCGGTTTCCAATAACTTGAGAGAACCACCAACATTTCTCCGTGACTCCCAATATGCGAAGCCCAAAACTACGCCGTAGATCTCAATCTTGTCATGAGGCTTGGCTTATTGGTCCGCGCTGTTCGCCATGTTTAACGTATATAAGTCTTGCATCCCACCAGAGTCTCCTACAATTCCACAACTTATTCTTCCACCACTCTACAGACTTCATACTCCTCTCTGCTGCCTTCCATCTTACATCTCGTTGTTTCACCAGAAAACCTTACCCCTTCAGCGTCTACTCTTCAACCTTTCCCATACCATTTGTGGGATTACTTTACTCCACAACAAGAAGCTTTCGCAAAAATGGCTTCTTCTAGTACACAATCACAAAAGTCCGAACCTATCGCAACGCAGGAAGATGAAAATCCACCGATGTTTAAGTTGGGTGGAGTTTCATATGCATTGATACAACGGGTATGACACTATGCCTTTTGCTCTTCCAATGAGTTATAAATATAGTATGTTGCAACTGACCAACAATCTGCCAGCCATTACTCAGTCACGAGGGCTTGAAAGGAAATGACTCCAACAAAAAAGAGGGATTTGCTGTCTTCCATGTGTGTACATGTTTTACCGATTTGTGTTATTGTCCGAAGATTACAGGAAACTACCTCACACGCTACCGTTCAAGGTACATCACTCGCGATGATGTCTTCCACGAAAAATTTCTCAAAACCGTTATCTTTGTTCACCGTCGGAGCAACGAGTATGAACTGGAGGACAGTGCAAAGAACGTGCTGCGCTCCTGGGGTATAAAGGAGGATAATTGTAAGCATTTGTATGCTCCGGACACATTCATTCCACGTGGCCCTTATGTTTTCTATAAGGGGAAGGTTTGGCAGCCGTTTAGAATCTACGTGACGTCGAGTCTTCTGAGATCGAACTGGCCGGTGCCGAGAAATCAAGTTGGGGATACCTTGTATGTGTCCGATCTCCTCTCCCGCCTTCCTATTTCCCGGATTTCTTGTTCATTCCCAAACTAACAAATTCTTATAGGACAGGGCAGGAAGACAGTAGCTTGGATAATGATAACACAAAAGTGATAGTTCCATATAGATATTACAGAAATTATGTAAAAAAAGGGTATAATTCCAGGCTCGTATTCGAAGACATGTCTGGTGTCGAGGAAGACTCGGAGGCAATGAAAGCTTTCCTCAGGGACCACGCACGTTACTGCGTCACAGCGCATCATAAATGCCTTACAGACCCCAACGTACAACATATTGGTCGACTTGGCGTCTTTATTGTCGGCGTTTTGAAAAGAGGGCATGAGCCACCTCCGTGCCTCACAAAAGGGAAGGATCAGTTTATAGGTGTTACGACGTGGGATAAGTGAATAACAAAGGATATAGTGGATAGGTTCTGGATGTGGCAAAGGATAAGTGGACAAGTTCTAGATGTGGTACAGTTTGTTTGGCATTACGCAATCAGCCCTGGCGGTCTGACGAGGCCCTAGCAAACGCCACCAAATATCCTGCTATATAGTCAAGTAGCTAGACCTTCTGAATCCTAATCAACTAATCTATTATTCAACCAACAACCTAGGACCTAACAGTCTTTTGTACCAACAATAGGTTAATATAGTAGGTGTTTTCTCTTTCTCCCTATCATTCTACTATAGCTTTTGCCTTTCAATACTAACATGAGATGATCAGCAAACGGTGACCGCAGATTAACTGCTTAACAAATGGCGGAATATTCTTTTCTTTTCAATGAGGGAAAGCATGGGTTGAGTGTTTCGTTTTATTGGTCTAAATTGTCTATTTTCCTTAAACACTCGACTGGGTTACGTAGAAAGTAGGATTTCTTTCTTGGGGATCTTTCAACTAGCTTACAATGTTACTTCGTTACAATCATTCTATTGCATAGTGACATATAATCCCCTCGTTGCTATATATACGCTCTTGGTTTTTACTTTTGTCGTATCCACTATTAGTCTTGGTAGATATGCTTGTTTCTACGTAAAAAGGGTATTGTCACCGGTTTGACGCACAAGTTTGATTATTATATATAGTAATTGCAAAACCGATCAATTACTCGTACATCTATGTAGTAAAGAGTGTGGACAGCTAAGAGTTGCCCTTGTTACACAGATCATATGTGAACAAAGTCTATAATGCCTAAATCAGTGTCTCTGATTCGCTGATTTCGCTAAAATTCGGGGCCGAATTGTACTATTGACCAGGCAGGGGTTCGTCGGTCATTGTCCACCCCCATTACCTTAAAGAAGCTAAAAATGGGACAAGAGAAAGAGTAAGGATTAAGGTAGGATAGCTAAATTAGTATAGAATTATCTACTACTTCGTTATTTACTTACTGTTATTTATATCTTCCCCACTAATAATACCTATACCACCTAAGTATCGTAGCCCTTTAAGCTCTCCTCGTCTCGCTTCTCTACCTCTACATCCTAAATGAAGAACCGACGCGTCTATTCTAGCCCCACAATAGACCTAGCTTGAACTTTTTCATATAGATAAGCTCAAACAATAACTTGCTTTCAGAGATGATCGCCTAATCAAGAAATCACAAACCTAAAACTCGAAAGCTAAATATATATATATATATATTGTCACGAATCACGTGCTCACGTGATACTTGTCATAATAGGAGGCGTAACCCTCAGCAGGCACATCCAGGTTTCTTATAGCAAATAGGGATCGCTTGGAGTAGCTAAGCGATCCAAGGATTTTCATT
>UNPR01000394.1:0-18046 GCA_900536425.1 Hymenoscyphus linearis | reverse complement strand
TACTATCTAGCCGCCACTTCTTAATTTCAACACCATATTAGGTGCGAATAAAGGTTTATAGGTACTTAATATAAGTCTACGTACCGCTCTTCTTAACTAACAGGTAATAGAATTTATACCGAGAAGCCTCGTTAGTTATGATCGTGCTATAATTGTAACTACTATATACTGTTGGCGATATACGAAACACGTCACAATATATACGACCATATACCTCCTAAACTCGAGATTCGGGGTCAACTGTCTTTAGTCTATATCTTATCGGCTTTCTAGTTTTATAAGGATTATAAAGTAACTCGCCTTATACTAGTGTAGGAATAGAATAGATCTCTATGTCCTTAACGACCTTTTAAGTAGTATAAACAGTCTCTATACCTAAGTAAGTAAGTCGACGATAATATAAGTGCAAAGTTGGTTTAGCCTTCTAAATAGCTATAGGTGTAAATACTGCTGCTACTTCTTTAGGTAAGTTGTCTAGAATGTACTCTGCTAACAAATACAACTTCTTGTAAGGCAGGTACGTGTACGGTGCTTCGATTAAATAGTAATTATCGTTAAGTAAACCCCAGGTCTCATTGTTAGATCGATCCTAGAGTCTTCCGCTACTAATTATACTACCGGATTGATCAAAGATCTTACTAGAAAACAAGTTAATTCCGCCTTCTAGTATCTAGTAGCAGTTCTTCAAAACTACCTTTCGGTACTCAGTAGCTAAAGTCTTTAAGTGTAGGACTACAATTCCTACACCTAGAATGCGAACCTCGCCACCTACAACTTTAGCACTGCCTATAAGTTGTACATTTAAGGTGGTAAAGCGAGTTCTATTATAGCAGATGTGGGCATCGGCACCAGTATCACAAAGGAACTTAGCGCCCATCTAAGTTAAAGAAGCACTCGAGTGTCAAAGCGACATGCTATAAGGCAAGCTAGCGTAGCTAAACTAGTTCTTTAAATTACTGTTGTCTTTTGATAAAGAAGGGTTATTAGAACTACCACTAGGTGGGTTCTACTTTCGTCTAGTTCGTTCTTCGTACTCTGCTCGTTGTGCTAGATTTATAGTAAAACAAACACCCCTAGAAATGCCTAGGTACTTCTTACCACAGCTTTTACAAGTCTCTTTATCGTTATCTTTTAACTTGTCTTTAATATTATTGTTACTTTGATCTCGCTTAGTGCTTACCTTGCTACTACTTCTTGTATTAGACTTTGAACCAGAAGCGGTAGTCTTACCAGAATATATAGTATTGACTAGCTTCTTTTAGCGAACTTTGTCAAGAATATCCTTTTATAGCTCTTCTATTATTAGAATTTTAAGAGCCGGATTTAATTTAGCTTAGCGATAAAGCGAGTGTTTAATATTTACCTAAACAGGAAAGGTGTTTCTAAGGGCACCGTAAAAGGTAATATGTCGAGAGCGGCGGTTAAAGGTATAACCTAAGGCGTTAATACGGCGATATAAATCGTTAAAGGCGTTTAAAAACTTAGTAAGATCGTTATACCTTTTATATGTTAGTTACTACCACTCGACTACTAGATTATATAAAGTTATATCTCTAGTTCCTTAATATCTGTCTTTAAGTACTATCTAGGCTTATATAGCTACAAGGACCCCTTAGATCACGTATACAGCATCGCTAGCGCAGTTTGTTTAAATAGCTCGAATTACAGTCGTATTAGCAATCTTATAATTAGTCTATCTTCTAATCTCCTCCTCGGTATAATGTTCACCCTTCCGAATAACTTTTAGAACTTCTTTAGGAACTTCGTAGTCCGGATCAATAACTTCTTTAATATTTAATTATATTAGCAGACAGCGAAGAGTAGTCTTCTATTATTAAAAGCCTTCTTTACCCCTAAGCTTCGACTTTTCCGAGAACTTAAAACCGGCGTTGTTGCCTTGTAAGGCCATATTACAGTATAGCTTTAGTACGGTAGCTCTTTACGGCACCGGAGGGGACGGGGGTTGAGGATCGCTATCTCCGCTAGATTCACTGTCTAAGGAATCGCCGTCACCCGAGTCTTCTAGGTCGTTTGATATTCTAAGGTCGCCGAGTCCTAAATAAGGCAGGGAAACTAGCGGAATTTACAGATATAAGGCGTCGCTTTACCGGGTTAGAATACACATGTATAATAGGTCGCTTTGTTAAGTTAGTTAAAATAGGGTTTCGCCGTCTGATTCACCGTAAATATCGGTATTTACGAATAGATCTGCCTTAGTTAGAGGGCTTAATAGGTTAGGAGGGATTTCTTTATAAGCGTTAACGAAAGTACCGTAGAGTATAGGGCTATTTTATACTAGGTCGTTACGTTAAGTCTGTTAATCGTTACTAACGTCCTCTATAACTTCCGCTCGAGTTTGTAATTCTATAGTCAGTCTCGCAGCGTCGGCCTAAGAGACAAACTAGCCCCTTTAGTTCTAAGGTCTTCGATTTAATACTTGCTTTTCAGGGCGGGATAACATAAATTATATCTCCGAGCCTAGCTAAGTGACCGCTTTTACTTAGGCTTTAATAAGGTCGAAATATCGACTAAAAGAGGGGGAAAAGAATCTGTATTAACAGACGCGATGATGCGCCACCGTGATACCCTTTGGCTTTAGCCTCCGGGCTTATAACCTGTTACCAGGTCTTCTTACAAGTACAGCGGATGCTTTAGGGCAACAGTGGTGTAGGAAATAGTTGTATTAGATGCGGTGAGACTTCTAAGTCTCTGGCTACAGGAGGGCTATTTATCTTACTAGCGCTGCTAGCGCTATGACCATCTACCCCGCTCTCCCGCTCGGCGGCGGGAGCCTTGATTTGTAATAACCGTAAGTGAATGGAAATAGTCAGGTATCCCACAGGCTCCCACAGGGTCACCTGACAACATAATATAATCTAAAGTATTATATTCTACGACGATCTCTTTCTTAGGGTTAAAATAGACTAGAATAGGTACTAAAACAAAAGCGTCCTTTAAAGTCTAAAACGCTATATTATATACTTTATTCTAATCCTACTAGACACCTTAAATAGAGAGAAGATTAAGTAGTTTAACTATCTTACTAAATCCCTTAATAAAGCGCCGGTAAAAGTTCGTAAAGCCGATAAAAGCTTAAAGGTCCTTAAGGTAGGACAGGGTAGACCAATTAACAATAGTAGAGACTTTCTTAAGGTCTATTTATACGCCGTCTATTGTAATAATTATACTAAGGAACTTAACACTAGTAACTTCGAATTCGTACTTTCTAATATTATACTATAACCCCGCTTCTTAAAGGGCAGCAAGGACCTGTTTTACGTAAGAGTAATAGGAGAGTAAATCGTCCGAGAATATAAGAATATTATCTAGGTAGGCGGTATAAAAGATGTCTAGGAAGGGGCGTAAAACTTCGTTAATCCGGGCCTAAAAGACTATAGGCGCGTTAGTCAGCCTAAAGAGTATAACGAGAGACTCGAATAAGCCGTAACAAGTGTTAAATACTATAAGCTACTCGTCACCCTTCTTAACTTAGATACGGTTAAAAGCCGTAATAACATTAAGTTTAGTAAAGTACTTAGCTCTACTTAAACGTTATAAAGTTTCCTAGATCTATAGAATAGGGTACCGGTTCTTAATAGAGAGGTCGTTAAGCCGTCGGTAGTCTACGTAAAACCAGAGGCCGCTACTAGGTTTCTTAATAAATAGGACAGGAGAAGTAGTAGGTAAAACACTAGTACAAATAAATCCCTTGTCGAGCTACTCTTTAAGGTATTTATAGAGTACTAGAAGCTTGTCGGCTAACATATTATATAGGGGTCTATAAGGAGGTTTTACTCCTTCTTTAAGTTCGATATAGATATCGTAATCCCGGTAAGGTAGTAAGGAGTTAGTATCCGCCTAGCTAAAAACAGGGAGGAATGGCTTTAGATATCCTAGTAGAAATAGTTCTAGGTCGACAACCTTCTATAGGTAAAGGGCTTTTTAAATATTGTCTATACTAACCCCGGCGAGGTATATAGAAGTAGCGCGTTGTTTAATAAATCGAGTAGTAGAGTCTATGTTGCGACGAGGGATAAGTGAATAGATTCTGGATATCTGGATATGGCAAGAGATAAGTGAATAGGTTCTGGATGTGGCGTATATGGAATAGGGATAAGTGAATAGGATCTTACTGTGGCACAGTTTAGAAGGGATCACGTGATCAGCCAAGGCAAGCTGACGAACCCTGGTAACGCCACCAAATATCCTACTATATAATCAAGTAGCTAGTCCTTCTGAAATCATCATCTATTATTCAACCAACAACCTAGGACCTAACAGTCTTTTATACCAACAGTCTATAGGAACGTCTTTGTCCTCGACGTAGGTAAAAGGGGTTTAGCGAGAGTTTTCGCTTAAATATTAGTCTATAAACTTTAAGGTACGTTCGTAGCCTAATATACTATCGTCTATTCGAGCTAAACAAAGACGAGCGTCGACGTCTTTAAGTTTAGGTTCGTAGCCTAAGACTTTAAGACGCTAATCAATTTTATAAATCGAGAGGCTAAAAACTTTAGAATCGTCTATCTTTATAAGGGTCTAGAATACGGTAGCACTAACTCGGCGAGGGATATAGACATATAAGTCCCGTGTAGGTACAACTAACTTAGTTAAGCCTTTAGAGAGGTAGGATTTAGTATAAAAGGTTAATATAAAAGTAATCTTATTAGCTTTCTAATCTACTACTAGATTATGTTTTAAAAGCTAGGGTTTACTAAAAATAACCTTGTAAGAGGCTAATTTAGTAATATAGAATCGTTAATCTCGGTCGACATACTTACTAACTTAAAGGTCTAGGACAGCGACGTAAGTAATATCTCTAGTAGACGAGGGGGTGCTATTAACAGTTCGTAATCGGCGAGGTCGGGAGAGGGGGTATAATAAGAATCCTTATTTTTATGTAAAATTAGAATTAATAAAACATTTAACAGAAGCGCTAGAGTTAAGTAGAGAGTATATAGATAAAGTTAAGTTCTTATTCTTATCTAATAACCTATATAGAATCTCTATTATATTTTTTTATCTTTCCTCTAGCGATAATAATACTAAGTTTATCTTCTTCTTTATTTATTATCTCTAGAGGCGACTATCGCTAGAGACTAGGCTTTTCCCTTATTTAACTTCTTCTCTTCCTCCTTCTTCTTATCCTCCTTTACTTTTAAAGCTAGGTAGGCGGTCTTTACGTACTTGTCGCTAAAACAGTAGAAGTATAAATTGTTCTTAAGCTAGAACTCTCGGCGAGCGTCGCGTTCGTCCTAGTTACACGGGATTCGTCTCTTATTAACAAACTTCTAAGTCTAAACAGGCTTAGTAGTACTAATCTTAGCGGCGTCGATTTATATAGGGTCACTATTAGTAGCGACGGCGGCGGGAATAGACCGAGTAGATTATAGGACTACTATAACAGTAGTACCTTTCTTAGTATAACCGGGTCCTAAAGCGGCTAAGTAAGTGTTATAAGTACTCTTGACTAACTCGATTATATTATCTAACTCGATATTCTCTAAATAGCTACCTCCGCTTAAAACTTGGCGGTGTACTTTAGGGTAAAGGGCGGCCTTTAAAATGCCTATTATAGTAAATCCTTTCGCCTAAGCTTCTAATACTAAACTGACCTACTTAAGTAAGAATTCGATAGTGTCGCGCTGTCCTTGTTTCTCGTTTAAGAGTAGCTTTATCGTAGTGTCTCGGCTAAACTTATCACCGTAAGTAGATGTTAAATACTCGAACATCTACGAGATAGAACTTATAGGTGCCTTAAAAGCGGCATTAGGAGTAAGATATCTATCGAAGTGTCGGCGTACGTTTCCTTCTAAGTAACCGAGTATATACTTCATACGCTCGGGTTTAGAGGACCACCAATTAGCATTTATACTTAGCTTAATCTTAACATCTTAAAGGAAGCTTCGTAGATCGTAGGGCTTATGTCGGTCTTTACCACCAAAGGGGAGAGGGTCTCGGTAGCGCTTTAAGGAACCACTACTACTACTAGTATAACTACCTATATTTAACTTCTAGAGGTAAAGCTAGAGAGCAGCGACGTCATTTTATAAGCTCGTAATCTAGGTTAAGGCGGCCGGGGGGCTGGTGGTAGAGAGTAGTTGATTATTTTAGTAATTCCTAATTTAGTCTTAAAGACCTATAACCTAGTTCTAAAGATGTGTAACCTAATCGGTCTGATCGATACGCGACTAAAGTTAGCTTTAAAGGCCTATAATTTAGTTCTAAAGACTTGTAATTTCGTTCTAAAGACTCGTAACCTAATCGGTCTAATCGGTATACGACTAAAGTTAGCTTTAAAGGCCTATAACTTAATCTTAGAGGTCTACGACTTAATTAGATTAGTTAATAAATCCCTAGATCTATACCTAAAGTATACTAATCTTATCGAGGTAAAGTTAGTACTAGATATTAAGATTCTAAGCGTTAGTTTATAATTGTCGAAGGTCAGTTTATAATTGTCGAAGGGAGGTAGTAAGGTCGGTAACTACTTAAATAAACTAATCGTTATTAAAGTTGTAGAGTGTGACGAGGTCGGAATACTTAGAAGCCGAAGCTAATAGAGCACCAAACTCGTCGTAAGTTATATTCGGAGGAATAGATATAGCGAGTACGACGACTAGGTTAGGTCGAACTCGATTTAGAAGAAGGCGATTAATATATTAGGGAATTACTAGAAGCGTATAAAAGACTACTCTAGAATAAGGTTGAGATTAATCGCGAGCCTTCTAAGAAAGTCCTAGAGCTAGCTAATATTTATAGTCTACAACAAAGAATCTACGCTATACCCGATTAGGCTAATTGGGGAAGCTCTATCTATAACAACATTTAAAACAACATTTACTAAGCGAGTTAACAAACCTATACGTAACTACATTCTATCTATAACCACAAACCTATACGTAACTATATTTAATCGATAACCTAAATCCGCACGTGACTACATTTACCTAAGCTTTGTACCCTTACAATAGGTGTAAATACCGCTGCTACTTCTTTAGGTAAGTCGTCTAGAATATACTCTACTAACAAACACAACTTCTTATAGGGCAGGTACGTATATAGAGCTTCGATTAAATAGTAATCATCGTTAAGTAAACCCTAGGTCTTATTGTTAGATCGATCCTAGAGTCTTCCGCTACTAATTACACCACCGGATTAATCAAAGATCTTACCAGAAAACAAGTTAATTCCGCCTTCTAGTATCTAGTAGTAATTCTTTAAAACTACCTTTCGGTACTCAGTAGCTAAAGTCTTTAAGTGTAGGACTACAATTCCTACACCTAGAATGCGAACCTCGCCACCTACAACTTTAGCACTTCTTATGAGTTGTACATTTAAGGTAGTAAAGCGAGTTCGGTCATAACAAATGTAGGCATCGGCACTAGTATTATAAAGGAACTTAGCGCCCATCTAAGTTAAAGAAGCACTCGAGTGTCGAATCGACATGCTATAAGGCAAGCTAGCGTAGCTAAACTAGTTCTTTAAATTGCTGTCTTTTAAGGAAGAAGGAGCATTAGAACTACTACCTAGTAGGTTCTATTTTCGTCTAGTTCGTTCTTTGTACTCTGCTCGTTATACTAGATTTATAGTAAAACAAACACCCCTAGAAATACCTAGGTACTTCTTACTACAGCTTTTACAAGTCTTAGTTTTATCGTTATCTTTTAACTTGTCTTTAATGTTATTATTACTTTAATCTCGCTTAGTACTTACCTTGCTACTACTTCTTGTGTTAGACTTTAATAAACCAGAAGCGGTAGTCTTACTAGAATATATAGTATTAACTGTCTTCTTTTAGCGAACTTCGTTAAGAATATCCTTTTATAGCTCTTCTATTGTTAGAATTTTAAGAGCCGGATTTATTTCAGCTTAGCGATAAAGCGAGTGTTTAATATTTACCTAAACAGGAAAGGTGTTTCTAAGGGCACCGTAAAAGGTAATATATCAAGCGCGGCGGTTAAAGGTATAACCTAAGGCGTTAATACGGCGATATAAATCGTTAAAGGCGTTTAAAAACTTAGTAAGATCGTTATATCTCTTATATATTAGTTGCTACTACTCGACTACTAGATTATATAAAGTTATATCTCTAGTTCCTTAATATCTGTCTTTAAGTACTGTCTAGGCTTATATAGCTATAAGGACCCCTTAGATTACGTGTACAGTATCGCTAGCGTAGTTTGTTTAAATAGCTCGAATTATAGTCGTATTAGTAATCTTATAATTAGTCTATCTTCTAATCTCCTCCTTAGTATAATATTCACCCTTCTAAAGAACCTTTAGAACTTCTTTAGGAACTTTGTAGTTCGGATTAATAACTTCTTTAATATTTAATTATATTAGTAGATAGTAAAGAGTAGTCTTCTATTATTAAAAGCCTTCTTTACCCTTAAGCTTCGACTTTTCCGAGAACTTAAAACCGGCGTTATTACCTTATAAGGCCATATTATAGTATGGCTTTAGTACAGTGGCTCTTTATAGCACCGGAGGGGACGGGGGTTAAGGATCGCTATCTCTACTAGATTTACTATCTAAGGAATCGCTGTTACCCGAGTCTTCTAGGTCGTTTGATATTCTAAGGTCGCCGAGTCCCGAATAAGACGGGGAAACTAACGGAATTTATAGATATAAGGCGTCGCTTTACCGGGTTAGAATATACGGGTATAATAAGCCGCTTTATTGAGTTAGTTAAAATAGGGTTTCGCCGTCTAATTCACTATAAATATTAGTATTTACAAATAGATCTACCTTAGTTAGAGGGCTTAATAGGTTAAAAGGGATTTCTTTATAAGCGTTAACGAAAGTACTATAGAGTATAGGGCTATTTTATACTAGGTTGTCACGTTAAGTCTGTTAATCGTTACTAACGTCCTCTATAACTTCCGCTCGAGTTTATAATTCTATAGTTAGTCTTACGGCGTCGGCCTAAGAGACGAACTAGCCCCTTTAGTTCCGAGGTCTTCGATTTGATGCTTGCTTTTTAGGGCGGGATAACATAAATTATATCTCCGAGCCTAGCTAAGTGACCGCTTTTACTTAGGCTTTAATAAGGTCGAAATATCGACTAAAAGAGGGGGAAAAAAGATCTATATTAACAGACGCGATAAGGCGCTACCTTAATACCCTTTAGCTTTAGCCTCCGGGCTTATAACCTGTTGCTAGGTCTTCTTACAGTAGTACAGCGGATACTTTAGGGCAACAAAGAGGTATAGGAAATAGTATATTAGATACGGTAAGACTTCTAAGTCTCTAGCTATAGGAGGGCTATTTATCTTACTAGTGCTTGCTAGCGCTAGGACTATCTACCCCGCTCTCCCGCTCGGCGGCGGGAGCCTTGATTTGTAATAACCGTAAGTGAATGGAAATAGTCAGGTATCCCATAGGCTCCCATAGGATCCTACCTGACAACAGATATACTTCTATATTATTATATATAAAGGCCGCCTATAGATTTTTACGCTATTATAGATAATCTTTCTTAGAGTTTAACTTATAAACTCTTTTAAGATACTTAAGATTAACTTATTTAAACTTCGTTATAGTAGGTAGAAGTTAAGTTATAATTTTAGGTAGTTGTTTTTTTAAGGAAAAAATAGATTTTTAAAGAAGGCTCTATTTAAGGGAAAAAATAGATTCTAAAGAAGAGGGAATCCTTATATATAAGGTAAGAATTACGTTTGTTAAACTTCTAAATTAACTATTAGATTTTTAAAGTTAAAGAATCGCCTCTTATAGAGCTATTATTCTTTCTTAAATTAGATGATTTAATTCTTAGAGGAGTAGGATTATCTCGAGATATTTATACTTATAAGTAATTATAAGATAAGCTGTATCTTTTTCTCCTAACCTTTAAACCTTTAGATAGAAATAAGCCTTATCTGTGTTAGTAATTTATAGATAGAGATAAGCCGTATCTGTACTTCTACTCTTAGATAGATTGTAGCTATATTCGTACTTTTAGATAGAATAAAGCTACATTTGTATTTATAAGGCTAGTAGTAAGTCGTATCTGTACTTTTAGATAGAATATAGCTATATTTATATTTGTAAGGCTGGTAATAAGCGGTATCTATACTTTTAGATAGAATATAGCCGTATCTATATTTATAAGGATAGTGATAAGCTATATCTATAGAATAAAGCCGTATACAATTCTAGAGGCTAATATTAGTAATGCTTATTAACGAATGTAGTGTACCTGTTACGTTATTATAATTCTGTTTTCGCTATAAGGCTGATTGTTATATATTGCTTATTGTCGTATATAGAGGATTTATAATAAGGAGCAGATAATGGAATAATATATTCTGCTTGTACGCAGTAGAAGCCGGGCTTATAACCTATTGAACTTAGGTATATGAAAGGTGGTAAAAGCCTTGAATATATTGAAGTGAGATCTAGCTAGATTATATACTATATGAAACAAAGAGAGTTTAGTGTTTAGTGTAGAAGGATAATAGATCACATGTGATCTTCAACACCAGAAGGTTGTGGTTGTCATACAGGATTCTTTCAACGGATTCGTATCTTAAAATTCAGCTCATGTTGCTATCAAAAAAGCTCGACAACAGCTGGCAAAACAGTTTTTGATATTGAAGCTTGGGAGGAGAACAGGCATTGTCAACGCCAGCCCTTTCACAGAGTACACTTGTATCAATGATTTCCAGGACCCAGAGCGCGACTATCTGCGCTCTCGCATCATTTTGGGACGAATTGGCCGGGCCAATGCTGAACCAGAAGATGATGGACCATCAATGATGCCCCCAGTTCCGGAATCCAGAGATTATGTTTCTTTTCGAACCAGGAATCTCAGTCGCCTCGCATTTTGTACCATGAGAACATTTATCCGCCCCTTTAATAAGCGAAGAACAAGCGGAATGGATCATATGGACTAAGAGTAGTATGGAGGCTATCAAATGGAGCATTAATTAAAGTCCCTAACCAAAATATGTCCAACCGGAACTTATCCTTTCCAAAATCCATTATCCTTCGCGCTAAAGCTCACATGAGATAGGGACAACACAAAAACCCCTCACTTCAACCACGTCCAAATAACCTCCAGTACCTTTATAGCATTCTGCTTTCCAAAGAGCTTAGTCTTATCAACCCGATGCAATCTTCCTTTTCTCTTCTCGGGATCCTTTTCTCTGGTAATAATCGGATTTGCGATATCCATACTCCTCTGCCAACCCCAACACCAAGGTTTCCAAGTTTCCGCCTCATCTTTCATATGGTAGAGAGTCACAATTATGACGAAGATTGGAATACTCATGTATGCAGCCAAAAAGTCCGCAGTGGAGAAAGGCTTGAGGAAGGAACGCCAGCCGTTGAATAACATAAGGAGACAGCATCCCACGAGTGCGTAGACAGAGCGGAGTCCTTGAAAGTGGGAGCGGTATGGGTAATCTGAGGCTGCGCGGTTTAAAGTGTCTTGTCCGTTTCTTTGTACAACCACAGGCTCTGTTGCGAAACCTTTTGTAGTTCTATGAATCTAGATTAGTTAAGTCAGATGTATGGGTACTGGTGGACCGACCTTGATTTGAAGATGAGAAATGCTGTGTTTACACAACCATATACAATCAACATAGAACATGTGGAAAAGATCGCCATCCGACCGAGAATCTGCAATATTAACGTAAGTAATTGCCAGTAATAAGACGTGGAGTTTTGTACCTTTGCAGGAAATGGTCTGACAGCCAGGAATCCTAGGAATCCAAAAAGCCAACTAATAAGAACGGCATTGATGGGCACGCCCCTCGCGCTGGTTCTCTCCAACCACCCCTTGACCTTCGCACCCCATCCAGTATTCGGCCAAACATTTCGAACACTTGCAAGTGCATGGAGAAGCCTAGAGGAAATATACAATCCATTGACACCAGTTGAGAAAGCCGAGAAGATGTAGAATGCGTTGAGAAAATGGGGCCATCCAACAACTCCGTTGCGGACGCAGGTGATAATGATGGGGGAATTTTGACCACGTCGAATTGAGCTGATTGTTGCATCTTGAAGGTTTAGATCGTTATACGGGACATTGAGGCCAACAGTGAAGACGACAAGAACGTAAAGTAGAATTACACGAAGGGCAATCTTTCGGGTGGCAAGTTTTATGGATTCGTCTTTGTCGACGTGCTTGTTTTCTGCTGCTGTAACTGACACTGTAAAGAATCCCTGGACGGAGAAGAAAATGGTGTTCAATGCTGACCACATTCCAACAAGTCTGCCGGTAGCTAATTTCGGGGTTAGTATTAAAAACAAGACCTGTATGGGTTGAAATGTTTCTTACAGCCTGTAAAGGTATAGTTCCTGGCTCCAGGGTCCGTTTGTGTGCTGTTTGAGAAAAACCCCCACGGCTGTTGATAAAACTCGAAACGATATGTCCCCTGCCGGTCCGAACGCTGCACATTGATGATGACATTGAACAAGATAATCGACACAATAACCATCTTAATACATCCACAAACATACTCAATCTCACCATATATTCGCACAGGCAAGAGATTGATGAGCAATATACCAAGAAGCGCAAGACCGACCCAGACAGCTGAATTCGTTTCGAGTCCGAATGTCCATTGCAGTGTTTCTCGAGGATAACCGAAGCTTTGGAGGTATTCTCTCGTGAATTGAAATTTGAAGAGGGATGCCACGGTTGAGACTTCTGTCGCTGTTAAGTTGATGTATGCGAACCTGTAACATTTAGCCGTGAAACTTGTCGGCTGGGGGGGAGATCTCCCTTACCATGCCATCCAACCAACTGCAAAGCCCACTCCCTCATCAATAAATCGACTAGGGAAGTCAATGATAGATCCTTTAACAGGAAATACCGCAGTCATCTCTCCCAAAGATCCATTTGCTGCCCATAATAGTGAGCCCATAAGGATGTACGCTAATACTGCACCACCAGGTCCGATGAGATACATCACTTTTCCTGATTGCAGAAATAACCCAATACCAATGGTACTGCTAAATGCAATCATATTTACGTGGCGTTCATTAAGTGTCCGTCTGAAGTTCTAATTAGTGCTGAGTCAAAAACTGTTTTGTTCGGGTATAGTACCTCAGTTCAGTGTGGTTCTGAGGACGCTTCTCAGTAGGCAATTGAGGGCTATGGGAAACATCGGAGGAGTCTTCTTCGATGTCCCTCCCAGGGAGCGGCGGCGCAATTTCGGTCGTCATGATGACAGCGAAGTCAATAACTTGAGGGTTCTTCAAGAAATCACGAAGAACATGGAGAGAATTGGCATTCGAGATACTCAGTGAGGGTTCTGTCAAAGACCCATATAATGGGGGGGGGCATCGCAAGCGGCTTGTTTGCAGCTGCCATATTGGCTCAAAACACTCCTCTAATTTGCCAACCAGGGTGGATGTTTTGGTCACATTGAGGCGGGCAATCGGATTGGGATGCGAATATGCTCTCAATTGCGGTGTTAGCTCGAAGCTTTCGAAGCGTTCGTACTCTTTGTCGCTTAACACAAAATGTTCGGGGTGGCTGGAAGGCTTCTGAAAGCGAAAGAGGCAACCCATAAAGAAGCTTCTCCATCAAACTTACACCATTAGCAGCCAATGACAGCGCAATCTCTCTCGCTAACCGACGCCTTCATAACGAGGCGTTTGTGCTAAGCAACAAAGGAATGTCGCTTCCGTCGGTTGCTGTCTCGAAAATCGGACACGAACCCCGGGCCACTCAGAGGTCAGGTAAACACTTGTAAATTATTTTCTACTAGAAACATTCGGGCATCTCAAAACTGTTCGAAGAGCTGCTCCATATCAAGATTGACTTCTGTCGGTTTGCTTTTCCCGCCATTCTTTCCCATTGTAATTAAAACTCCATGACTCTTTTCGCTCCAAAATATATGCACTTCGTCCTGCCTTGGCAACGCGATTTCCACTTCGCGCTTGACAGACTTTGCTCGTTTAATAGTCCCTATCCGATAAGGATCTTGCTTCCCAGGCATACGAAATGGATCCGTCAACCAAAATATCTCATTGCGATCGTTGATCATGGCAAGATTTTGACCTGTAGAGCAAAGTGCTGCCCGATGTATTCTGGATCCAACTTGCTGGTGTTTATCACGCAAAAGTCGACTTGAAGGCTTAGATGGCGATAATATAAGTTGAACAGGATATCCTTTTTCGGTATAGGTTGTGAGTAGTGCGGATTGGTTTGAGTAGACAACAGACGAAAGACCGTAGTCCCCAACAAGCCCCTGATGACATGTGAGCTTGTATTCAAAAAGCAACAAGTTCATATGACTCTCTGTTATCTAGATTCGCGTGGTTACTTACATAGGGTGCACTGCTCTCGACTGACCTGCCATTTGCAGGACTTTGACATTCGCAAAAGTATGAAACCACCTTTTCTGGCTCGTGTCTTGTGGATGCAATGAATGAAAGGCTATCCGTGGAGAAAGCTATTAAATGGTCGTTGGCACCAGAACGCCCTGTTTGTGCTGCCAGTTTGTGATGAAACGTTATTCCGTTCGAGGTATCAAGTATGCGAACATAATTTTCGAACTTGATGGCAACGTAATGATCGTTGTTTGAGACAGCAAGTTTAACAGGAACCTGCTCAACTTCAAATTCGTGTGCCGGATCGCTCACATTTTCTACAAACACTTTGACCATTATAGCCTATCGAAGTATCAGTTTCATGTACTCATAGCAGATGATCTCAGGGTTTATTACTGCTCCATCTCTACTCACTACGGCAGCTTTTCTGGTACCACCTGCTGCCTGTAGGATGTCTCCAGTGGCTATTCTATTAAATGACAAAGAAGGGACGCTATGGAGATCGTAGGCACCGACACCAAAATCATTCCACAAAATAAGACTTCTTCCAGAAGTATAAAAGGCAGTAGAAGGTGCCGTTGAGGCAGGAAATGATATATCACGACTCGATTTGAAGAATGGCCACTTGGGACGTCTGTCTAACCTCCTTTGACTTGCGCTCGGTGTTAAAGACGAACTCTCTGAGAGAATTGATGGTGAAGACACGTGTTTCTTGGGAAGATCGGGGACCTCTGCCACTTCAGGAAGTGTTGAATATTCGACTGGGGTTGGTCTTGAGCGTGGAGGGTGAGAGGATGGTATGGGAAAGTAGGATAAGTCATCATCAGTTATACTACTAACCAAACTAAAAGTTGCAGAACTTGGAGTTCGGACTTCATTGGGCCGCAGGGGTGAACCAGTTGTATCCGCCGAATTTGAGGGAGTTGTGGAATCCGAACGCTCTGAATAGCCCTCCCCTGTCGGAGATGTTCTGCTGTTCATGCGTAGGTTGTAGGAGGGGCTATCGCCTGGTTCATAAATATGCGCCTGGCGCCTGCTACTGATATTGTTAAGAATCAAAGGTTGCTTTACATTGCGGCGTAACGGGAGTGTATGTGGCAGTTTCGTAACCGTCTCGCCTCCAGCAGTGGCCGTTTTTGAGTGCAACTCTAGCCTTTCTTGTATATACTTTGATAATTCCGATAGAGGCTCGATTTTACGAGCAGAAAGTTTGTCTGAATGCCAGATGCATTGACTACAACTTGCGCGTGGAATAAACTACATATAAAAGTTAACAATATCCCTTACATCCCATGAAATTAGCAGCAATGTATCAACATAAACGTACTGCCGGTAAATTTTCTCGTTGCCTTTCGATATCGGGACTTCCCTTGCTAATTGATAGCTGGCTTGCTGATACCCTATGTAGTTCGGAGCAACTCAAAATATACACATCATCAATACAATGTTCGTCCTGGCTTTCTTCCGTTTTGGGAATTACGCTACCAGGGCACCATCCCTTGGTGTCATTGAGGATTCGTTCATAGATCATGCGTAGTTCTCTGCTCAAATCTGGGAACATAGCATAACGGGAATCTAAGTTCATGCGTATTTGCTTGAGTACATCTTTCATTTCAAGCGTGTGATTTCTTGGAATATATTGGTCAATATTTGCGAGGGTTTGGTTACCACCACGGCGCACCCACTAAAGGTCATTCGTTAGAAGGCAATATATGTTACAGTATCTTCATCCGTCTTTTGGACGTACCAGATCTTGTAGGCTCGATAGAGTATCGCTCATGCACTTGCATTCATGCTTAAAGCATGGCGTACAAATGCTCAAGCATATCAAGCTCTTGATTTGCTCACGAGCCCATTCTACTGTTCCAGGAGAAGTGTCTCTTGGCAAATCCTTGTACAGGTGGTCGAGCATTTCGAAGTGGGGGGTAAGAATATGATTAGAATCGGTTGCCAAAAGAGCCTCTTCGGCAAAGGACCATCTGCCAGATTTTCTCCTGGCTTGAGCGTTCAAGCAAAATTGGATCGTAGCCGCATTAGTAGCCCAGAATGTATCATACAATACCAGTGCATTGTGGAACCAATCTGTTAGGCTTTGAGTAGGCCCCATAGTTCGTCGTACCGCATCGACAACTGCATTGGCGCGCTCCTCGATTGGATACTAGAAGTGTTAATAAGGATTAAATTAGAGGGATCGAAATACTTACAAGTCCCTGGTAAAAGTCTGGCAGCACAACTGTGCCACAAGCGGGTTCTGATCCCTTAAAGGCTGGCGAAGTGGTATTTAACTCTGCCAAAATTCCGCGACACAGCTGATTTATAGTGAAATTGTCAACATCTTTAAGATCATCCCCGCCCCATGTATCTTCGATCCTTGTGTTAAAAGCCTTGTACTCCTCTTGTGACAGACGTTTGTTTCGTAGTAGAAGAGCGCGGAGTCCGGAAAGCAGTGTCTGGCCTATGTAGCTGTGACGGGCGTCTTCAAGTGGAAGGGTACCATCGTTGGTGCCGAAAGTTGTAGACTTCACGTCCAGTAAATGCGATAAAACGTTGAATAGTATCTCGGTGTCTAGAAGGCAGGATTTTGTCTCTAGGCTTGGGTTTGAAGACTGAAGATAAGTCCTTTGAAGGTCGAAAATAATTCGTAAAGTCACCACATGTTGAAAGGCTATGCTGCGTAAACGTTCGCGATCGTTTCCCGACTTGCCAATTTCCAACTGATAACGGCCAACAAGCTCCTGTACAAGGTTGTTGATGTCCAATCGTCCTTGTAAAGTCGCCCAAATAGCAGCAAACTCTTGATGCGACATTTGATAGAAATATCTTCAAATGGTAAGAGGTGTGAGGGCATAGAGCAAATATTCTCTGCAGCAAGAAAATTGGTAGTGGCTATGCCAAGAAGCGTCATTGTGGTCATTGTAGCTCCTCATCCTCAATAGAATCGTCGACCGCATGCGGGCACAAAGGAAATGGGTAGATGGTTCGAGCGAGGCAAAACCCTTCTAACCAAGTCTTTCGTGTCACATATGAATATTAAAGAGTATGATATTTTAACAGTGTTGGCTTCAGGATCGAAGGTGTATGTTGAAACCATTCCAATGGTGGTAAGGAAATACCCTCTCTGTATGTCACGTGACATTGTAATCATTTACGAAATTCGGTGTTGTACAGTTCCATTACATAATGCGGATATACATAAAGGTACTCGGTGGCTTGCCATGCCAATAATATTCGCAAACACAGCAAGCTCATAAAACGGCACTTGTCAAGCTGGAGACTCCCAGGTCTAAGGCGGCTCTCCTCCCAGACCATGGCGCTTCATAGGGATTTGCGAAGAACAAACTTCCCCATACCCAAAATAAAGTGAAGAAAGTTGCCTGAATGATTGGGTTGGAGGAGTTTCTTTTTCGTAGTTTCCATGTCTTCGCAATTTTCAGAGTGATAAGCGATTGATAACCTACTTCGCCTTTGCTAGACTTTGCCAGACCTTGTTAAAGAACCTGTGAAACAAATTTCACTGTCGAATAATATTGTAGTGTCAAATTATGCTGTGGTATTGAAACTGCTGGCGTTCGTCATCATTTGATCATTCATTCGAGATAAATGTTCTTGAACTTAGCGCGAAGCATTCCTAGAAAGTGGATTGAAAGTTTAATTTATATGAAAGAGGTTGAGTTAGTGTTCTTAGTAGTTGCAAGTGTATTGGTATTCTGCGTTGTTTCTAGGGAGAAAGAAGGGGGGGGAAGGGGGGGGAGGGGGG
>UNPR01000221.1:0-81105 GCA_900536425.1 Hymenoscyphus linearis | reverse complement strand
ATGGAAATCCTTGGATCGCTTAGCTATCCTAAGCGATCCCTATTTGCTATAAGAGACCTGGATGTGCCTGTCGAGGGTTGCGCCTCTTATTATGACAAGTATCACGTGAACACGTGATTCGTGACACTAACAGTCTTTTGTACCAACAGGAATTAGTGGTGGAAGGGATATAGAGGGGGTAGATATATATCATTATAATTAAATACTACTCTATATACTCTACCTATCTACTTAATAACTTTTTAAAAAAAACCTATATACACTGCTAATATAGCGGTGGTGGATCTTTTACGGGGGGGGTTTGTAGGTTTTTAGTGGACTGTGTGGGCTTTTGGGGGCGAGGGGGGGGAGTTGGGCTTGGAGAGGGAGTTCTGGGGTTAGGTAGGTGAGTGGGAGGTGGAGGGGTGGAGGGGTGAGTATGGGATTGAGTAAATGAGGAAGTGAGTGATTGAGTAAGTGTTCACTTAAGTAAAAGAGTAAATAGATAATAGAGTAACAGGGTAAAAAAGTAATATATCAAAGATGTAATACAGCAAGCGAGTGATTAATAGAGTTGTTGGTTTATCTCGTCTAAGATAAGGGTGCGATATAAGTGGATGGTTATACCTTAGTATTAACTATCTACTTGTAAATGTTGCACACCGAGTCAAGTTGTAGAAGTGGTGCCGGAACAGTATAGGCAGGGCCAGGTGGTCCGTGCAGGACCAGCCCAGTCATGTGATCTGCCCCCTCGAGTGAATATAATCAGTATATTCACTCGAATACTATAACGACACTGGGCTTACTTCAAAAAGAAGCAAGAGACTCGGTGTAAATAGCTAACTATCTAAAACGCTCAACTAATCCTTTTACTCTCCTAATATCAGTACCTTACAAATTCCTACGTAACTTGTTAATCCTATTTAATTTTGTCCCTCGGATATGTCCTCACGCTCAACCTATTCTTCAACCACTATATCGATTTTGTTAGTATCGATAAGTGTAACTAGCGCCTAGCAGGGCTTCAATTTTGTTATAGCATTAGTAGGATTTGTACTTCCTTTAATCTAAAGGATCTCGTAGATCTCCTGGCGTTCGTACGCCTGGCGTAGTGCTATCACATCGATTATGAGGCGCTTCTCCTTTGTTGTACTAAGCTTTGTCAAACATTTGTATATCGACTTAGAATCAGTATAAATTGTCAACTTAATTCCCTTGCTTAGAATTACCTCGAGTGTTAATTTAATCACTCCTGCCATATCGAATCCACCACTAAGAGCGTATAGCTCGAAAGCCAGTACGCTCCTCGTAATTCGTCTATATTTTATAGAACTCTAGTGTAAAATATCCGTATTGTTGTCCTTATCCGTTAGGTATAAAATGTAGCCTATTTGTAAGGAAAGGTTAGTTAAGTTTACAAAGGAAGTATCTATAAATAAAACAAGCCGTAGCGAGTCGATATCTAAAGGCACGTATTTAAGTCCTCGCTTTTGGTTATCGATTAGCTATTGTAGGCGCTTGTTCAGCGCGTTAATAGCGGTCTTGTCTGGGTTCGGATGCTGTACTGCTACGCTTAAGTCGAACGCTGCTTCTGGCTGACAAACTATAGCCATATACGCGCCGAGTGCTCTCTAAGCGACGTATTAGTCCTTTACAGCGCACTGTTTACGAACAACTCCTCGAGCAGTAACAGTATCGATAGGTCTATTCGCTACTAATTTAACTCGATCTCCGTAATCGTGTGTGAGTATGACGGTACCGTCGCTTGCTAAGGTGATTCTTCCACCATTAAATTTTAAAGGTTTGTCTAGCTCTAACACTTCTATAGGCTTTGACTTAAATACAGCTAATTCTGACTGTTCCTTTTCTACAAAAGCGGTATCGCCGAGAATAAGGGTATCATCAGTTTAAAGTCCGATTGCACCCTAAAATCTCACTTTATTTATATACAGCAGACAAGAATCGTAGGTCGATTACTTCATTCCGAGCTTCTCTATATGGTGCTTAATATACGTGTTATACCAGTGGTTGCCTAATTCGGGGATGCCGTAAAGCGGTTTAATAACCTTAAAGTACAACTTCTCCTACTGTAGGTTGCCTTTTAGTCCTCGTATAAACATTAGTCGATTAAGCGTTGTTGTCGACTGGGTATAAGCTTGTACAACATCTTACAACTAGAGCTTAACTAATAGATCTTGTCGGAATTTAATAGCTATAAGTATAAGGATAATCCGTATACTAACCCGCTAGATTGTTAGTAACTAAGTTAAAACTATAGTCTTTCCGTTATCGTCGAATACTTTAACTATAAGCCTAGACTTCTCGAATACTTCGGAAGTGCCCTTGTTCTTAATTGTATCGACGAATCGAGAGCTAAATACGCGAGTATTAGGTGGTAGTTAATCAACTGTAACAACCTTAAAGACTCCGTTGTCGGTTAATCCGCTTATCTCTAATTACCTCGAATCGTCGAATACTAAATAGACTACGCCGTCATCTATAAAGTATACCTAGCATTTTAGTATATCGTCTTCGTAGACTTTAAGTGCCTCGTAGCAATAAACTGTTACATTCTTTCTTAGTCTTCCGCGGCCACGTTTTAGTGGTATAGGGACCGCTTCGACCTACTCCTCTTTATTAGGTTCCAACTTAATTTGTCTTGACTTTCGAGGTCGTCTACGTCTCTTTAGTTGCTCTTCTTTAGAGTATATGTCAGGATATTCTACAATATCTTTACGTGCCGTATCAGGCATATCTTAGTCTTAAATATCAGATATATCCTCATTCGTATATCGTGGTTTGACAACTGTAGATCGGAATCGGACTGGCTTACCCTTGATTTCAATAATAACGTCTTCTCCCTCGTATCCTCGTAGGATATATAGTCCTTGCCACTTCTTGTGTTCACGCTATACCTAAACCTCAGATCCAAGAGGTAGATCCTTAATTCGATTAGCTGGGCCGTTCCTGGTGTTGAGTACTTCGTTGACTTGTCGTCTTACCTTAAGCTTACGTACTTCGGCCATTGCTTTTTATAGTGTTGCTGATCGCTTAGCAATTGTAGTTAATGGTGAAACGAGGTCTCGTATCTTTAGATATGCCCCGAAGACTAGCAGTGTTAGTACAAGACTATCAGGTCCTACGGTATCGTTCACAGCCTTCACTGCCATTTAAAGTGTAACATCCTTCGGCAAGTCCGGTATCTCTTGTACTAGAATGTTGTAGGCGCGGCGTAATAGGCCGTAGTATCGTTCGACTAGTCCGATCGATTGATGTACCTTAACAGGTACAGCTTTAACCGTAATACCTAGAGTAGTCGTATATAATCGGAACTCCTTAGAAGTAAAGTTCTTTCCTACGTCTGTTATAAGTAAATCTATTAGTCCTAGGAATATGTAGAGCCAGTATTTACCTGTTATTTCCTAGACGTGTTTTACCGACATATCTTGTAGCTAGTATACGGCGTTCTATCCTATAGCTTCGTCGATCATATGAAGAACTGGCTTACTATAAATAAAGAAGATATCTATATAGACCGTGTAATTAAAGTCCTTGTCCTCTTTTAGCGTAAAGCGGAAGCAATGTGGTGACCGGCCATGCTTTACACAGTAATCGCAATATTTAGTCAGTTTTTCGAGCATGGTTTAGTCGACATCGTGCCCGGCCCGGTCTAAAACTTTCTACAACTTTACGACAGATAGGTGGCTAAATCGCTTGGGAAGACGTCGTAGTTCGGCCTCTAATAATAAACTTAGGAATTTGTATATGAAATTATAGTATAATTAGTCCTATACTATGAATAGGTGGCTAAACCGACGTATAACCTTAACTATAGCACCGTCCTCTATAGTAACAACATCCTTAATATTATCGTACTTTACTCTTATTTTATCGAGTTATTAAAGGCAAAGGATAAATAGTAGTTCAATCGGAAATACGTAGAATTTTACTCTTCTAATTGGTGTTTCAACTACTATATAGCTAATGGCAGTAGAGTTTCCTATACCAAATTTGACTGTAACGTTGCTGGGTTTTAATGGAGAATTGTTAATTGAATTGTAGGCGTAGTACTGATCGTAGCCAGCTGAATTAAAGGTAGAGGCGCCAGTATCGATCATAATGCCGTAGAAATTCTCAGGTCCCTAGCGAGAGGCTTGTGTTGTATGTGGAACAATTTGAAGTGCCTTGTCTGCTACGAGTATCGTAGTTATTCTACAATCTTGGCTCCCTGTAATTCCTAGGTGCGATTCGCTAAATCTAAGCTGGTGTAAAGTAGAAGCCTGATTAAGCTGATCTACAAGCTGCTTCGCATTTACGTTGCTTAGCGTATCTATTGTAAAACACTCTATCACGTGCACATTGCCTTCCTCGTCACTTGAGCTCGAGCCCGAACTTAACGCTGAATTATCCGAGTCTTCTATACTAATTATATATATGGTGGCGGTCAAGCTCGCTGTATCTTAGGACTCGAACTGGGTAATGAAGGTGTTGTACTACTTATTAAAGTCTCTTTTATGATAGTCTCCTTTAAACTTAGTACGGAACCTATTTCGGAACTTTTCTTTATGTGAGTCTTATTCCTCTTTTGTGTGCTCGAAGGATCTGTGCCCTGGCTTTCTACATATCTAACATCTACTACTAGAATTGGTTCTTCTAGTAGAGTTGTTGTTTCTATACCTATTTCGATCTTGCTTGTAATAGGTTCTGTTTGTGTAATATGTTTCTGCTAGGTTGGTGTCTACTATATAACTTCCTTTAACATGGCCTTTCTTGATGGTTATGCCTGTACGGAACTTGTAACTCGATATCGTATTCTTAAGGTTCGATTCGAGGTCTGTAATTGTGTTCGGAGGATTTGCAACAACTGTTTTACATTCTACGCTTCCGCGAGTATTCCGAATGATGCTTTAGTAAAAGTTGTTATCTTGTTAAAGTAATATACTAAGTCCTGGTCGGATCTCCCTTAGCTTACTTATTATAATATTAAAGCATTGTAACGTAGTCTTATTAGGATTTTCTCCTTTAACGTATTTAAGCGTATGCTTATCCTATTTGTCTTATAGATACCTCTTATGTCTAAGGTTTTTAAAGTTATCTTATACTGCTTATACCGTAGTAAGAAAGTCTAATCCTTTTCCGAGAATTGTAGTATAGTAGTATTCCGCCGCGGCTCCTTTTAGCATAATCGGAAAGGCCTTTATAAGCCGGTCCTAGGTTACCCTATATTAGTTACAAGTAGCGTAAAAGATCTTGAGTTTTATATTAAAGACATCTTTAATTCTACCGTACTTTATACTGTCACGATATAACTTCGCTAGACTTTATATTATACGTAAGTCTAGATCAGCTCCTAAGTGTAGTAGTAGTCTGATCGGGTTATGACTAAATCTTTAGGGTTGGAATAGGCCCGTTTGTAGGAAATTTTAGCTATATCCGCCCGTTTACAGTCTATATTGTTAGGGTATCATTTAGCCTTAAACCGGTGGAAATCCTTGCGGAACTTGGGAATTCTAAGTAGGTGGGTATGCCGGTGCCTGTAGTTGTGGTATACCTTAATATATTCCTTGTGTATTTAGATTTAGTGTAGTTGTACCCTGATTTTAATAAGTTGGTTTTAGGTTCTAATGTAATGATACCCTTTGCCGTAGATTGAAAGCTGGTACTTGTGTACTTTGAGCTAGTATTTGTACGCTCGAGGCTAGTACTACAGCAGCCGTGTTGCCGAATTTGTAGCTTGTTCTACTGTTGATATCTGGTTTTATATTGCCAGGTGATAGTGGTTGAAATTGGTCAGCAGGGGTAAAGAAGCTAGGTTTTATAGCTCTCGATGGCATAGGTGGCTTTAGAATTGGTGTAGTTGGCTTAGTGTTTGTACCTAGAGCTGTATACTTTTACTTTAGTGATCTAGTATATCTACTTCTAGTATATCCACTTCTAGTATATCTACTTCTAGTACCTAGAAGCTCTTGAAGTCTAGATTGAAGCACTTGTGATTTTAGCTTGTAGTATCTTATTTAAAGTACTTTAGCGTTAGTCTACTTGTAGTAGTCTTGTCGATGTGCCGCATTGTATAGTGCTTGAGCAGGTGTAATGGCTCTATCGTCAAGTTCGCCTTGTCGGCGAAGTACTAAGCGGAATGCTCTTTAGGTGCCTTCACTACATTCTTCGAAGAATTTAAGATGGTAAATGTAGAACTGGTTATAAAACATTCTAGCGAGTTCCTCGTCCTAGATATTCCTATTACGGCCTTCATCACTTAATTAGGTGTAGGGTCTCCCGTCTCCTATATGTCTTTACTGTCTTGGTATAGTATCTCTATACCTTCTTTAGGGTTTCGAAGTTGTTCGAGATCGGCTTCGAGGTGGTCCATCGTCTTATTCCAGTCGTAGCTAACTAGTGATGTTATAGATTCCGGTGCGGCAGGTGCCTTGCCTTTGTCTTTACTTTAGATAGGAGTAATAGGATTATACCTACCAGCCTCTATAAGTCGTTGTATAAGCTTCGCTACGTCTATTTAAAGACCTTTATAATCCTTCCGGTTGTGAACTTAGTGTTTTTATTAACTTAGCGTTTGTTCAACAAACGGATCATTTGGCCTCGTCCTAAGTTCTTCTCTACCTAGGCTGTCCGGAATACTACTCGGATCGTCAGTTGTATTGTCTGCTATTACTTAGATTAATGATAGTGGCATAAGAGGTTCTACCGTCGTCGATTGCTCTTGTTCTAGCGATCTAGCGATGTGGTTTAGTTAAGTTTTATTTAAGTGTTTTTAGTCGTTTGTTTAAGTAAATAGCTTTATAGTAAAAGGTCGAAAAAGTGTCGAAAAAAAAGTATTAAAAGTATCGAGATTCTAATCTGTGCGCGCTTACTGATCAGTGTTGGTTTATCTCGTCTAAGATAAGGGTGCGATATAAGTGGATGGTTATACCTTAGTATTAACTATCTACTTGTAAATGTTGCACACCGAGTCAAGTTGTAGAAGTGGTGCCGGAATAGTATAGGCAGGGCCAGGTGGTCCGTGCAGGACCAGCCCAGTCATGTGATCTGCCCCCTCGAGTGAATATAATCAGTATATTCACTCGAATACTATAACGACAAGAGTAAATAAGTAGGAATTAAGTAATTAGGTAAATAAGTAACTAACTAAGTAAAATAGTGATTTATACTCGAGTAAACTGAGACTTTAAAGGGTAAAGTAATTTAGAAAGTAAATAAGTAAGAGATTAAAGAAGTGGGAGATTAAAGAAGTAAGAGAATAATAAATAACTTAGTAATTAGGTAAATAAGTAACTAAGTAAAATAATAATAGATACTTAAGTACATTATACTCAAGTAATCAAGAGCTCAAAAGGCAAAGAAATTAAAAAAGTAAGTAAGTGATTAAAAAGGTAAGAGATTAAAGAAGTAAGAGAGGGAGTAAGGATATAGGGAAGTGAAGAAGCGATAGAGTAATAAAATAAGAAAGTGAGAGAGTAGAGGAGTAAGGAACTAAGGAAGTAATAGGGTGTGTAGTAGAGTACTAAAGTTATAGAGTAAGGGATTAGGGGTAAGGAAGTCATAAAGTGGGGAAGTAAGAAAGTTACTTAAATCACTTAATAGCAAATTCGCTTTATAGTAAAGTCACTTAATCCTTAACTTACTTAATACTAAACTTACTTAGTACTTAACTTACTTAAATTTATCTTACTTAACATTAAGTCACTTAATAGTTATTTTACTTAACGTTTAACTTACCTCTTGTTTTCTTATTTAACACCTAATATACGACTTACTTAGCGCTTAACTTAGTTAATATTTATCTCTATTAATATTAAGTCACTTAACTCTTATTTCACTTAGCCCTTTCTTATACCTACTTCTCTTCTTCCTCGCTTCTCCTTAACATAATCACCTTATCTTATTATTACTTATTCTTCTTCTTACCTCTCCTCTAGCTCTTTTTTCTTCTCCTACTAATCCTTCCTTTCTATTCCCGTTAGTAAGTTCTTCGAGTCGTAGTTATAGGTTCGCTAGTAAGGCCTTTAGAGCGGGTAATTATAAAAGTGTAAAAGAAGTAGTAGTCGTTATAGGCTTTAAAACATCTCTCGTTAACTACGGTAGCCCTTGTTCTATAAGAACGTAAAAGAAGGATAATTTACTTCCTTCGTACCCTCCCTTGGGAGTCTTTACTTCTTAATAAACTTTACTTCTCTCTAGTGTTTACTTTCTTCTTTACCTTTAATAAACTTTACTTTATTATATTCTTTACTTTTAATAAACTTTACTTCTTTACTTTTTCACTTCGTTGCTTTATTACTTCTTCACTTCCTCACTTCTTCACTTCTTCACTTCTTCACTTCTTTACTTTGTTACTTCTTCACTTCTTCACTTCTTCACTTCTTCACTTCTTCACTTCTTCACTTCTTCACTTCTTCACTTCTTCACTTCTTCACTTCTTCACTTCTTCACTTCTTCACTTCTTCACTTCTTCACTTCTTCACCTTTCACAAACTTCACCTTTCACAAACTTCACTTTATTAGAAGAGTAATAACTAGAAGAGTAATAATTATCGCTATACTATCCACTCTATTTACTATTCTATCCACTATTATCCAATGTCCTACTAGTTCCTCTTACTTCCCTCTATTCACTCTATAAACCCTTTATTCACTATATTCACTATAAATTCTATTCCTATTCTTATTCATCCCACATATCAATTATTTACTCTTACCTTAGAAATCGAAAGTGAGAAAGCGATCGAGTGACGAAATGAGATGGGGGAGTGAGGAGGTAGGGGAGTGATAGGGTGTGTGGTTAAGTGAGAAGAGAAAGTGTGAGAAAATAATAAATTAGGATAAGGTAGGTATAAGGACGGGATAGGACCTAAGGGGAAAGGAGGTTTGGTTTAGGTAAGAACTAGTTCGTAGATGGAAGAGTTGTAGATGTGAGTTTGAAGGGGTAGGGAAGCTGGGATTTAGGGAGAGGAAGGGAGGAAGGGAGGAAGTGAGTAATTAGGTGAGTTATAGGAGGGTGAAGTGAAGAAGTAGGAAATTAATTAAAGCCTCAAATAATAGAAAATAAAGTGAAGAAAGTAAGAAAATAACACCCATCTTAAGCACTTAACTCATCATTCAATTAACAACCAAACATTTACATACCCTCCTTAAACCACCACAATAAAATCCTTCTTTCTCACATAGACCCTACACAACGAAGTACATACATACATACATACATCTCACCCAGTAGAGAGCGTCTTATAACACAACACTTTAAATCAAGTCTAGAGTAGGTAGTCCAGTCGATTTATTCATCTATTTCCCTTCCCTCAACCTTAACCCTAAGACCCATAATACAAAGGAGGAATATTACCTAGTTCAAAAACTCGAAAAAAGTCGAGTAGAACGATAAAGCTAACTCAGATAAATACTCAATACCAAACCTCAACTCAACTCAGCTAAACACAACACAATTTACAAAGTCAGTCCGTTCAAGTTCAAGTTCCCATGAATTTCATCTTAGAGTCGGAATCAGGAATAATCTCCAGAAGAAGTATCAAGTGCAGAAGTTAATTTCAGCTAGTACATTTCAGGCTATTCTTCAAATCTTAACCCAGGAAATCGAGTCTAGTGGGACTTGAATCCGGGGGATCTGATTGTAGCATTTTTGAACTCGGAATTGGTAATGGTTTAAGACGTAGATGAAAACCCGTTGTTCTAGTATTTCTCATATACTCTACAACGGACCAGTTCGAGGTTTAGAACCCGAAGTTCTAGAGTAGTAAGTGACGAGATCCGTTTCGTCCTTTCGTTTGTTTTGACTCGATCTGTGCGTCTAGTCCAGTTGTCCTGTACACGATTTATTCTAGATATAAAATCCCGAGAAGGAATTTACCAATTCCAACTCCAGAATACTCGAAAATAACAAAGCAACAAGCAAGCTCCTAATCCCGATGAGTCGCTTCAAGCGAATTTCGTTGTTTGGAAACAACACGCGCTAAGTCAGCGAGGGAGGGAGAAGCGAATTGTGAAACCCGTATAAGCGAGCAAATATAGGGGGAGTAATTTCCGATCCGAAACAAATTTGGTCCTTCCCTTATCCGTTGGACCCCTATTTTTTCCAATCCCACCTAGCCGAGTTGAGTTACCATACTTCCGAGCGAAACAAGCCCATAGCAAACATAGACTTTGAAGAGCAGAATGGAAAAGAAAAAAAAAACACTCAATCCATTTCGTAAGCTAAAGAGTTCAAGTTGCCTGGATCGAAATTTCCGATTTCGCTTATGGTTCGTTTTCATCATAACTCCACAAAAATTACCCCAAAAATAAAACTGACAGAAAAAGAAAATACAGACCGTAATCGCAACTTACCCATGTTCCCCAATTCCCGGAAATTCCATTTCGGCTCGGGAAGCTTTTTTTTCTTTTTGGAATTCCAAAATGGTTGCCCCCTGTTGTAAATCATACAGCTTTTGCGGGGCCGCTAATCTTGTTCAATCCTTCTAAACCTTGTCTGCGGCATTTACGGTCTTGGAGGACTTGGGAATTTGGGAAGCTGGGAACTCGGAAAATCGCATCTGATCAGACCGCTTCTTAGATGCCTGCATTTTTCTGACAATCTCAGATTTTTTTATCTGCTTGTTGATTAATTCCCGAATCTGAAAGGGGATTCGGGAACTGATTCATTATTGGGAATGGGAAATCCGATGATGATCGCTGCCCAATATTGAGTCTTGGATGCTCGTTTATGGGCTGTTTTGTTTTGTTTTATTGATTTGCGATATCCGCGGGGTCTCCGATGTCCGATGAGAAAGAATTGCAAAAGAGTCCAGAAGATCTTCAATCAAAAGAAATTTGATCTTTCATGTAACCTCGCAAGGAGGCCGAGTTCAAACTTTTCACCAGAAATAAGTTCGAAATCCAAATGGGCTTGCATACGGAAACGATTTCTCGATCTCGACCGTCTCCTCCGAATCCCCACGAAAATTCCCCGTAGACGCCTGCAAGTCCGGCAGGTCACCAGGGTGAGGTTGTTTCGTGCTTTCTTTTTCTCTCCCCACATGATCCCCAGACTTGCATATCAATTTTGATCAAAGAGGAATGTCGCTGATTATCTTTTTGGGGTAGATGTCCTGTTTTTGGATTGCCTATCGTTGCCTTTTCGAGGGTTTTCATTTTGGTGTAACCGGGAGGCAAATATGCTAGACATCACGAGCCACGAGCCACGCGAGACGGTGTGATTGTGCAACGCGATTGACTGCAAACGACAGCTGGATGAGGAAAGGAACTCCTACCGACTTCTCAGGGGGTTCAGCCTGCTGCCGTTGGCCCCTTGCAGTGCGGGCAAGGGGGTAGGGGGTAATAAACGTGGGACTGGAGAAGAACGTGGGGGTGCTTCCAAGTGCGTGCCCGCTCGCAGGGCTCAGGGGCGCACAACGTTCTAGAAGCCTGTGAAGCCATTGGACCCCAAGCATCAGATGATTGATTTTGGGGAATCGTGAGATGCAATGCAGTGCGAGTGTACAGACGTCCAACCCCTCCCAATCAAATTGAATCCATCCCCATGATGGCGAGATAGCAGCTGAAGATTAGAAGAGACGGCGACGATTTGGTGATTTCGAGTAGGTAATTTTTCTTATGTTTTAGTCAGAACGAGTCGTAGGTTTCTGAGATGCGAGAGGTGCTTTGATGTTCCAGGCGACATTGATCGTTGTCAACGGCTGCACTTGAGGCTTTTCGGAGCTATGTCCGAAGACATCCATGAAACAACCCTTCATTTCTAAAAGACTGGCAGCCTTCAGATGAAATGGGGAGCACCGCCGCCACCGTACTGACTTATATGGCCATACGATAGCATCCCAAAGTCAGAAATGGCTGTGCCCATCAGGGACAAGAGAAAACACGACACCCACCGGATATTCTCTGTTCTTGTCTCTGTTCCCGAGTGTGGTCACACGACGACTGCGCTACGACATCCACCAGGTTGTCTTGTCGAGTTAATGGCGTTGCGATTGACCTCAGAGGCTCAGATCCAGTCTTGAGGATTGGCAACGAGCGAACGGGAGGAGAGTTGACAGGAACCGAAGCAACGGTTGCAGGTGACTGGTGAGATTCGTGGTCAGCAGTTCTCTCTCGTGAGCACCCTACGGATTTGTCCATTCCCCGGAGGTTACCCTCCAATGCAAGTCGGCTGCCTTCTCCCTATAGACTTCGTGCCATTATTGGCCAATTCTCTCCGAGGTGCTCTTGGATAGTTGCAGTTGCTTCTTTTTGGGGTGCTCGAGGGTTCAAAGACCATGAAGTGTGCGGTTTAGCTTGTATATATAGAGTTAGCGTCTTCTGGCCGCCGTCAGCCAGCCACCATTTTCACCCCACCTCTACTCCGTACCCCCCACCCAATCCGCGGTAGTTATTATTGTCCACGATGGTTTGACAGCTGAGGGGGGCTCGAAGAGACAGCAAGGCAGGCAGATCGAGGGGATTGGGGCAGCTGAGGATTGGCATTCGACTGCCACGGTAGAGAGAGCGGGGAGGTTGGACTGCGACAAACCTAGAACAGTTGGTGTTGTTCCCATCATATATGAGCATCGAGTCCCGATGCATATGCAAGCCAGCATATTGACCTCTCATTCGAGCCTCAAGGGCTGAATCCGACAGGCGGCCCACCACCCACCACCACCCACCACCACGTATCACCGTCTCCCACAAATGACCAGCTGCGGCAGAAGTGGTTGTACATGTACATGTGTACTTCAGGAGGGAGTACGGAGTACATCGGACTGTGGTGATGGGAATAGACGCCGATAGACGACGGGAGTGCGACGACAACGGTGGTACATAGGGTACAATTGCATCAGCCAGGGGTCATTGGGTAATATTGTACTTCGTAAAGAGTAGGTACCTAGGTACAACTACCAGTAGATTAGGGATATAAAATAGAATTGGTGTTGTGGATAGTCCACGGCACTTGGGAGAGAGAGTTCGGGGCAAAGGGGAGAAGGGGAGAACCTGGATTCTGGAGGCCGGAGACTGAAAATACCCACCTATAGGTAGAATTGTAGGGACAATCCAATTATAGGGACAATTATAGGTACCATATCATCGATACTAAGACTGTACATATAGTAGGTAAGGGATGCATTAGGCAGGTGCAGCCAAGGTCCAACGGCGGCGAGGTTGGGTGTTGGCTTTGGGCAGTATTGTGAATTTCTGAGGATCATGGGGTCACTCCCAGCCAAGTGGTTCATGTAGGGAGAGGGAGAGGGAGGGAGAGGCAGCATATACGACCTGCGTGGACAGAGGTACCAATACATTGGCAATATAGAATTGATGTCCCTACCCCCCGTGCCCCCCTCCAGATGCATCTCAACGTGCCAGGTCAATGGTGAAATGTATGGTAGTCAGCGCCACCGTCCATCACTATAGGTACTCCGTACTCGGGTAGGTGTAGGTACTGGAGTAGAACTGATCCAGTAGAACTGAATATCAACACCCTCACCTTCGACAGCTGCACCTCTGCAACCTCTGCAACCTCTGCACCTCGGAAGGCCCCTGCTCATGCCTGCAACGTCCGAGGTGCAATCCATGGATTCTTTGGGAGTCTGTAGCGATTTCTCTGACTCCATCAGTCCCACAACCCACAGCACTGGCCGTTACCCACTTGCAGCATCCACTTACACCGGTCTACGGGTCTAGAAGCTAGTCGTGTAGTTTTTAGTTTTGCGGACGTGCTGACAATTTGAGTTTTAAGCTTCCTAGGGAAGGCTAGGGAAGGTTCACTTCCTGACGGCCTGACGAGAATGCGATCCGTCTGATGCCAAACCTAGAGGCCAGCATACCAGAGACGAGAACTACCAACCTACCTACCACTCTAATTTTTCACGGCGTCGGTGACCGTCGACAACCTCACCTCATTCTTGCTTCACTTTTCATCTTAGTGATTGGTATATTTCACCTCACCTCCCCACCCCCACCTTCTTGTCAGCTGGGCCCTTCTCTCCTTGCTTCAACGCTTTCACGTTCACGTTCACTTTCACGGGCAAAGGCAAAGGCAAATCTGGAAACCCCCCCAAACCGCTGGGCCAGGAACGGTACCACCAACACCCGGTCATCAGTTGCCGCCTCCACCATCATCCTTCCTCGTTTGGAAAAAAAAAAAAGTAAGCAAAAAAGTAATGTAGCGTACGTTTACCTGTTGGTAGCCGCTGCCGTCCTATCCATAACCAAACTTGAGCAGACGAGGGTCGGGTCGAAGGGTCGAAGGGTCGAAAGGTCGAAAGGCCTCCCGTCGAGACTGCCTTGCCTGCTTGACTGCTCGACTGTTCGACTGCCTGTTTGGGCTCAAGCGAGCGGAGGGGGGGGGGAAGGCGCAGACAGATATGATATGATGTCCATGTCTCGCTGTCTCGTTGGTGTGTCTGTCTCTGATGTCTATCTCATGTCTCTGATCTCATGTCTTTGATCTCATGTCTCTGATCTCCCCAACTCCGCGTATCTTGCTCTTGCTGTATCGTACCTGCCTCCATTACTGCGACTGACAGATCTACCAAATCTCCCGTCCGTCATCACGTTCCCTTCCCTTTCCAGACTGACGTACCTACACCCTGGATTCCCGTTTCCAATTGCTAATTCACCCTTCTCAGTACCCAGTACCCAGCACCCCATTCTGGTCGTCATCTCCCAATCCATCCAACCATCCACCTACAACCATCCACTCATCCAACCCTCGCTTGGAGAGACGCCAAAAAGTACCGGTAAATCGGTAAATCGACCCATTCATTATCCAACCTCCTAAAAAGAATCCCCCCGAGGAATCCCAAGTCCTTTCAAATTCCATACACTTTTGGTCCACTCACACCACCTCCCAATACGGAATCAAATGGTAGAGAAGGATCCGAAAAACAAAAAGAAACAGTCACCAACGTTGAGGTTTCGGTCCCGGTCCAGGGCCTTGTCGAAACACTCACTAAATACACAGATTGCAAAGACAGTCAGACAGTGAAAGTGCAGGCACCACCTACCAGAAATACATATAACCCTGGGTCTTTCCCTAAGCCGCTCGTTTCCTTGTATCGCTCTTTCCTTCCTCATCGTCCCACCCTCTAATCTCGCCACCGGACCTCTGGAACGCAGATTACCTAGGTTTCTGTTCTGGATGGATCGTCCCTTGCTATAGAACGTACCTCACCCCCGCAGCAGCTTTGAGCTGCTGCTCCCACGCAATCACTTTGGCGCCGCTACCTAGGTACCGCTACGAGTGACAACATGGACCCAGAACGCACGCCGATGATCTTGCCTAAGGGCTTTGTGGTGAACTCGGATCAGATTGAGGGAAACATTGAGCGCATCGCATCCGAGCCGTTGGGTGTGGAAGATATCGCCAAAATCTGGAAAGGTACCTCCGCAAAACAAGCCCTCTTCGCCCTTTCCAATCCCGTCATCCACGGTGTCCCGAGGTCTAATCTGACTCTTGACAGTATACACAACCACCAAACGGCGCTTACTCGACCCAACGGCAGAGCGTTTAGAGAACTACTGGTGGCGCATATGGGGCAGTCGACGCCGTCATCTAGACGGTGCAACGGTGGCACGCCTCTTTGCCAATATCTCCGATGGTCAGAGCTTCGTGCCCCTTCGCGGCCCTCCAAATCGTGATGAAGGAGACACGCCAGTGGTATGAATACTTGCGGCCTTTGCGTCCAACTTCATGCATTTCCCCTACTAATTTGATGGCGATATAGAAGAGAAAGACCCAACTGGCTCCAGAATCAGCAACTTCTACCGCTCCTCAAAGACCTCATCCACGACCAACCCGGAACAATACCAGCTCGTCGTCGAACCTTTCCAGACCGCCAACTGTCATGCCACATCCAATATTAAAGAAAACCAGAGGCCCTTCAAATAACGGTCCACGTCCCACAGCCAGATTCGTCTCACCACATGAGTCCGAGCAAGAGACCGAGCCAGTTTCATCCAGTGCTTCCAATGCCCATGTAGTCGTACAGCCACCTTCGCCCTTGTTTCCAGAGGACACGAAGGCGGACAAGAAGTCATCTGCAGTGAGCAAAAAGAAGCCGACGAAACCAACCTTTGTGGCCACCAGCGCTACGAAGAAGAAACGGCCAGTGATGCCTCGGCGACAAAACTCGCAAACATCACAGGTCTCACAGGTCTCACAGGTCTCCAATACATCCTCGGCAACTGGGTCACCAGCCTCTTTGCAATCGCCCGCTCAGAGAACGCTTACAGAATTAGGTGTAGCACGTGGTAAGAGGGCCGCACCTTCGAGATTTCAAGAGAATTTCTCGCCAACACTAAGGACGCCAGCTGCGAAGCCGGGATCGAAGGCAAGGTCGAAGAGTATTGAGAGGTCGACGAGTAGTGAAAGGTCGAAAAGTAATGAGAGGTCGAAGGGCAATGAAAGGAAAAATGTTTCACCCAAGAAATTGGTACCAAAGGAACAGGCGCCGGAGCCGGAGCTTGAACTTGAAGGAATTGGCGCATACGAATCGATAGCCGTCATTCCAAGCATGTCGACATCCTCCTCGATCCTGGGTCAGAGATTACGAGAAGAAGCGCAGTCTAACGGCTCAAAGGCACCCGGGAGACAAAGTCCTGAGAAACCCAGTAGACCACAGGCTGCGAGATTACAAGAAGAAGCGCAGTCCAACGGCTCAAAGGCGCCCGGGAGACAAAGTCCTGAGAAACCCAGTAGACCACAGGCTGCGAGATTACAAGAAGAAGCACAGTCCAGCGGTTCCAAGGCACCCAGGATAGCAAGTCCCGAGAAACCGAGTAGACCACAGGCTGCACCGGGACTAGTGCGAAAATTATCAGGAATGGGCAGGAAAGCAGGCAGTAAAAGTTCGGCAAGCATAGCGTCGACATTGACTGCAGTCACCATGTTTGGAGATGCGCTACAAGACGCGCGATCCGGAAACATGAGTCCTCCCACGGCCAAGGATAAAGGCAAGGGCAGAGCGATTGACGAATATCGACAGGAAGATGTCTTTCCGAACAGATCGATGCAGACTGTTGTTAGTCCTTCTAATTCGGAGTACTCGGCTTCCTTGTCGAGGAGTAAGAGTCAACTTACCTTGCTTCTGGAAAAGGATCAAAAGGATCGGGCGAAGAATGCCGGGTATGGAAGTACGAATGGGAAGCGAAGACCTCGAGGAGAAGCGAGCAAGTAAGTATACTGGTGTGTCGGTCGGATCTGAAATCTAGGAATGAGATGGAGTGGGAATTTGCATATTTGCACGTACGTATTTTTCATTTCAAGGCAGAGAGTGAGTTTTTGGGTTTTTGAGTTTTGTGCGGAGTGGACTACGGTTCCTTTTATTTTGTTTGGGGGGTTCGTTTCTTGTGTGGATGAACAGGGTGAAAGAGGGGTGGAAGTGGAAGTGAGTTTCATTGGGAGTGCTATGTCTCGTGGTCGAGGGAATATGAATGCGATTGACAGACAGAAGGATGGGATGGGAGAGCACTCGCAAGAATACAATTAGACTGATATCTCAAGCTTAGCTGGCTATGCTATGCACTGCATGCACACATTTGCACATTTGCATTTTCTTGCATTTTTTTTTGCATTTTTCTTGATAAAAGTGGGCGTATTGGTGGATGGGATTTCTTATAAGGTTCTATTTTGGTTTGTTTTTGCATTTTCTGGGCGTTTTCTTTCTTTTTAATGTAGGCTGTAGTGTAGATATGGCTGAGAGGATGGGTGGGGTGAGGAGGTGTGGGGGTTGAGTGAGAATGAGGATGGGGAAGAGAGATTAGGTAATTATACTTAAAATAATATTATTATTTATAAGTCTATAATCTAGGTCTACCTAGTCTAGCCCTAACGCTCGCTTAGCGAGCGTCTAGATTTAGAAATCTACGGTGGATAACTTTAGTACTAGATTTAATTTATCCTTAGACGGGGTCTTAGTCTTAATAGAGATACCCTAAGTGTACATATATACTATATAGTGATTATTTATTTATTTTATTTATTTGTCTAGGAAGAAACTACGTGTTACGATAATGCTTGATTGTGATTCTATCATACTTATTGAACTTATTCTTATTGAACTTGGGTATATGAAAGGTGGTAAAAGCTACCTATCTTTAGTTTGGGGTTCTAAATTTATATTTATGTTTCTTTATCTTTAAATTGAGGTCTGTGAGAAGTTTTTCTTTGAAAGTGCCCGATTATTGGTTGGTTAATCTGTAGATTTTAATTATAGATTTTAATTATAGATGGAGAGAAATTCTGAAGTCTTACTGTCGTTATAGTATTCGAGTGAATATACTGAGTATATTCACTCGAGGGGGCAGATCACATGACTGGGCTGGTCCTGCACGGACTACCTAGTCCTGCCTATACTGTTCTGGCACCACTTCTACAACTTAGACTCGGTGTGTAACATTATAAGTAGATAGTTAATACTAAGGTATAACCATCCACTTGTATCGCACCCTTATCTCAGACGAGATAAACCAACAAACTAAATTAAAGAAAGAGCCTTTCTCTAGAATTTTCCACCATCCTTGGAATCGTATTCCAAGTACTAAAAAAGTTCTACGAGTAGTGTTCTTCTCGTAGAGTTGTTATTTATGATTATCTCTCGATAAACTGAAATGGATGGCTGGTTCGTAAGAAGGAAATATTTTAGTCGGTCTATGGTAAGAGAGGTTTTTTTGAACTTATACTCTTTCTATTTATTGTTGTTGGTATGTGATATATTGTAGAAGGAGAAGGAGATAAAAAACGGCTATTATGTCTTAGATGTAAGTAATACTGACTTATAACTTATAAATAAAATAAGAATTGAGGGGATATATCTTAGTTATCATAATTTATTTCCTCTGCTGTGTTTAGTAAACTTTAGAATAAGGGATATAGACCTAGGTACTGATACGATATATATCGTTTTATCGCAAAGAGCCTCATAGAATATAGCAACATAATTAGTCCGGAGTCGGATTTACAGGTTTTCTAGGTCACGTGCTACGATAACCCGTAATATAACGATAATCGCTAAGAATCCTGTCGTTATAGTATTCGAGTGAATATACTGAAGTATATTCACTCGAGGGGGCAGATCACATGACTGGGCTGGTCCTGCACGGACCACCTAGTCCTGCCTATACTGTTCTGGCATCGCTTCTACAACTTAGACTCGGTGTGCAACATTACAAGTAGATAGTTAATACTAAGGTATAACCATCCACTTGTACCGCACCATTATCTCAGGCGAGATAAACCAACAAATCCTAATATATATTATTAGTAAAATATTTCTGATACAATATATTATCGTCGACCCCCCGATATTGATATTATATCGATAATATCGTACCTAGGTCTAAAGGGATGATAAATAGATCAACTAGACTCTTTTTCGCCTGGTATATGTGATTATAGTTTTATTAAGAGGAAGAAAGAAGGAAATATATCTGTGAAATACGTTTAATAAAGTTACTGCTTCAATGTTAAGGTATGTATCGTTATAAAATAAATCATCTAAAAGCTACGAGATAGGAATAGCAAGTACTCGGCTAAGAGGGAAGATATAGGATATTCTAGCTAAAGCATAAGCTAAAGGTGTTAGTAGTGTATATAAAAGGCACCACGTACTAACTACTAATATCTCAAGCGGCGAGAACAGGATAAATTAAATATTTAGATAGATGTCTAGACGTCTATAATTAATTAAAGTTCTACTCTACTATCTATAGATATCCTTCTATCTAGAATAATATCCCTTTAACTCTGTCGTATTTCCCAACATTACAGCGCAGCTATAATGAATCTGCAAAGAGAGAGATTATTAGATGTCCAGAGGAGAGCTGGTTTAATTGGGGTTGCTAAAGAGGTATATATACTCAATACTGTAGCAACCGACTACCCCTAAGCCACGTAGAAAAGGCAGTAAATAAGTTGGAATACACAGCCGAGGAAGAACTCAGATCTATTTTCACAAAACTGGAAGCCTAAATTAAGGATTGATTAGATAATACTACACTATCGGCAATTCGCCTTCTTAAGGACGTAAAAGGAGAGCGGGAGGTTGTAGAAATCATTCTCACCATCTATCCAAAGGTCATCAATGCCCTCATACGAGGAACATTCCTTAGACAAGCCCTAAAGACACCGGCCTAACTGGTACCGCAGGACTTTTTAGCCCCTCCGGTCCTTCTGGCATTCTAGTATAAGCCGACCAGTATATGTCAGATAGTTAGATAAAGGAGGAAGACTAGCTGGTGTGGACTTTTACTTCAAGGTACAGCTGTCGAAAAGGAAGCTACTGTCATTTTGTTTCCGAAGATTCGAATAAATATCCTGGAATAAGTTAAGATATCTCAACGCAGAAGAGAATTAAAGAGGTAATTGGGATGGTGTCAATAGTCTATATATCGAGGCCGTTTCAAGAGGATCAATTCTGGCTGGATGAACAGTTTAATCTGTTTTTTAAGGGCGCTCTCCATTTTTAGCTTTTCCTCCATCAGCTATGTTTACTTGGTCGGAATACTTGTGTTGTTAAAAGGCTACAACCATCGTGTAGAATAATGTTATTCTAGGGTAGATGTCTTTAGTGTTATAATTATATTTTTACATCTTAAACTTCTAAAGTAATTTATTATAGTCACTCTTAGGGTATTAAAATAATATAAATAAAGCAATGACCGAAAATGGATCTTTTGGGGAGTAGTGCAGAGACTTTAGCGTTTTAGGACGGAGAAGAAAAGTGTACGGCGACTCGGGTGTTAGTGTAGGGGCCTTTGGACGAATATAAACCGTTTGTTTACTACCTTGAGACTCTTTTAGTCGCTGCAAATTCGAAGAGTCACAGTTCAGGCCGGGCATAACTTGAGTCCGTTTTATAAAGGAAGAGGAAAGAGATGCAACGACTCTTCGTGGCTTGCAACCCTGTTAAACGAATGGGGGCTAACATACTTCGGCCAGTTCCAAACGGTGGAATAAAGTTTAGGTTGTTGCTGTCGGAAGTCCTTTATATTCACTTACGGAAGAAATAAACATCCTCTCATATGTAGCTCAATTCAGCCTATTGAGACGAGAAGCTCAAAAGTGAAGCTGTCAGACCCTTGCATCCTTCTCGTCCCGCTTAACCTTTTTAGACAGTTTATCTAAAGCTTCCTTCAGAGCCTTTTCCTTCTGTACTGCCATAAATCTCTTGCGCACAAGTATCAAAAAATGATAGAAACAGTTTTCAGTCCTACCCTTTCGCGAAAATGTAGGGGGCTGTCGAAGTTCTCCTCCCTCTCGCGTCATTGCTCCACGTACACCCCCTCCACACCAACAAACAACATAACGGCTATTCCGCAGCCCACCATATCCCCCCTTCCCCACTTATTTGTATTTTTTTATATCCTAAAATAAGCGTCCCTCAACCAAATCCACCAATTATACGCCTGTTGGTGGTGCGACATGCAATGCCGAATGGCGGAGCGGTCGTTGCGGAAGGATGTAAGGATTTCGTGCTTGAAGAGTAGGAAATAAAGTTGCTATGTCCAACGGCACGGTCCCGAACCTTTTTGCTTTTTTTATTTTTTGAACTGGTCGTGGTTTTTGTTATTGTGTTGTTTTTTTTTGGAGATATTTTGGATGTTTTAAATTCCGCTCGCTTATGGAGGGAGGGGGCAGGGATCGTGATCGTGTTTTCAACCATGGTCTATTGAGCCGTACAAGCTACCTCTGGGAAAGCAGGATGGATATGCTAGATTACCGCGTATAATATACAGGTACTTTTGAAGTCTGCCAGAGAAACCCGCGTGGTGTTTGTATTTATATTTAAGCTCTTGAAAACAATGTTTTATCACCAAGGACCCAAACCCTCGATGCCACTTCCTTTTTTTACATCCCCCTCTTAGAACCTCACATCCTTCTATACCCAATAATGTTCAAAAGTGATGCGCATCACAAACCCCGTCTTATGAGTGAGAGAAATCATGAATAATCCCTCCAAGTAGTGATCCATCCAGCCAGAAATGCAAAGATATCTGTGCAAATAAGGAACGGCCAGATTATGCGGATGTATGTGAAGACTATTGTATGTCAGCTTCCTATCTTTGCGGTATATTTCTCTTAGCTCTTCTCCAGGAAATCTCCGAGGAGAGAGAGTGCACGAGAATAAAACTTACAGCTCTTATTCACAATCTTCCCCCATAATAACATAGCGAAAAAGAGAGCATAGAGTAGTAGAAGCCTAAGTATTGCGTAATCGAAATTCAGACGTGTGTATCTATTATCAAGTCAGTCTTTGGTCTTGTTTCGAAGGTTGAAAAGGAGAGTCGTAAGAAACGAGTGGGAGGAAAGGGTAGTAATTAGATGATGTAAACTTACAGTTTGTTGTAGAACAATCTACCCCCTCTCATAAGATCTGTTTGAGTGATATATGTTAGCGTTCCGCGCTTTATTGGCCCTGCACCCTTCAATACAACCGAATGGACCGGCGATTTTTACGACTCTCTACTTTGACTCGCTCCTCGCTTCGGAGGATTGAAAATCATTATAAGACCCCTCCTTAGAACCCCCTTCACTTTCTTTCCTGGGCCCAAGTTCCGCTAATTCCTCCCCTCTCCAAACCCCCTTTCCCCCAAACTCCAAAACAAGAAAAAACACAGAACCTACCAACTTTCCAAAGCGCCAAACCCACACAAACCAAATTCAACCCACTAAACAAAGCGCCCAAAATAACCCCAAGTCCACTATGATTCAGGAGACTAATAACATTCATCGGAACATGGAAACCGAAGGCGAGGAAAACCGCGATTCTCCGTGTGAAAGCGGCAGAATCGCTGGGGTCCCAGGTCGTGATGTATTCTTTGAGTCCTGCTCTGCTGGTTGGTGCGCTGGGAATGGAAATATCTGGTTCAATTGTGCCGGGTCGAGTGGTGGACTCGCGGAGGGAGAGGAAGAATGCCATCTTGAATTTTGAATTTTGAATGTTGGAGGGAGGGGGGAGGATGATGGGAAGGGAGAAGGGGAGGAGTGGTATTGAGGAGATCATGAGGATGAAAAGAGAGAATAAAGATCTCCTCTCAACACGAACTTCCAAAAGAACAAAAAAAAAGTCAAACGAGAAGAGAAGAGCGGACACAAGAAATCAACCTACCTAAGCACCCCGAAACAAAATCACGTAAAAAAGTCACCAACCTATTCAGCCCCCATAACTGCAACTCCTACACCAACCTAACAACCGTTGCACCGCCCCATCCCCTCCCCTCAATCACATGAATAAAATAAAATAAAGTACGGCGTAGTGCAGCAATATGTCAATATCAACATGATGATCATAGTGGCTATGGAGAAGTTGGAAGGAAGAGGCTGAGAACCAACGGGATGAAACACCAACCCAACCCATCCCAACCTAACCTAAGTATATATTAGGTAGACGCTTTCGTATAATTAGTACATGAGTACATGCTACATTGCTACCTATGACTATTTCACTCATAGGAATGGGACCAATGGGTATGAATGGCAGATACCCACTTGTTGCCAAGTAATCCCATATTTCGAGGACGGAATAGAATAAAATACTCGAGGAGTTGATATTAGCTCTGGAGGAATTACCGGAATTATCTAGATGATTGAGGGGGAAATGCAAAAGCGCAAGGCGAAGGGGGATTGATGGTACTCGAGTACCTGAGCTGAGTGACAGGGACAGGTTGGCGTATATGCAAAGGTACGGCACGTAGAAGAAGTGGATCCAGAAAACAAAACGTGGAAAGCGAGACCATGAGTAACGAGGAAAAGAGGCGCCTAATAATCCGTATTGAGCGGCGAAGGTAGAGTAACAAGAAAGACTACTTCAAGCAGAGCCGAAAGTGGGATTTCTTCCCCATCACCTACCTACTGTAGCCAACTCCATAGCAACCAATTGACTTATAAACCCCGCCAGAAAGCAAACATGACATACATCGCGAAACCAAAAACCATACTCCTCAAAAGAACAGCATCTCAACCCCCAGCACAAAGACACAAGAAAAGGCAAAAACGCTCAACCATAACATAGCATTCTGGCTACGTACAAGGCAAAAGAAAATCTAAAATAACTATGTATAACATAATACACCAAACCAAACCAGAATTGGGTATCAAGAAGTCTTCAATTCCAATCAAATCATGCAAAGTAATCTTACAAGGGAAAGGAAAGAGACCGACCGACCGACCGACCATCGAAAAAAAAGGGCATCAAGAAGCTGCACCATAAAAACCTCCACATACGAAGCTCCATCTATGCAGCTTTCTCTCCCTCTCCCTCTCCCTCTTCGTCTCATCTCCTCGAGAACCACTTCGAGTTAAGAGATGATGCTAAGGCCCCGAAACTCCAAACCTTTCAAACTCTATAAATATCTAAACAAGCCATCATTTCACAACAATTTTGCTACTTTTGATGACAAGCTTATGATGAAGATCCAGGTTTTGGACTGCCGGTTGCGGTATTACCGCCTCTCTTCAAAAGTCCAGTGAAGAATGATGCGAGGGCTTCGTTCTGCATCTTGCCATCTCCAGGTTGACCTGGTGAGCCTGGCTCCGGGCCCATTGCATAGTTTTGTCGATCCTAGGTCAATAATCAGTGGTTATTCAACAATAGAGATGGAATAGAAAACATACCTTCAGTTTCTGCAACATGTCATCGGCATCTACTTGAATACCACCCATATTGAACTGTACGGGACCAATGTGTTCACTAACACGGCCTTCCTCGGATTGGAGCTCATCGCTTTGCTCAACAGACGAGGATCTATTTCTCCTACCGGTCAATCGGCCGGTATCCATACCAGAATTATCATTTCCAATTCTGTTGAGGGTCTCGAGTTGATGAGCCAAGAATGCCTGAGATTCTTGACTAGAAATTTCGAGTTTGAGGCCGTTGTGTTCTGTAGATGCGGCTTGAAGGGCGTCCAGTCGAGGGTCGCGAATTTGCTCTTCGAATGCTTCAACAGCTCCACCAGCTACATTTGTTTTCTCGCCATGGTCATTCACCTCACCGTCCCCCACTAATTCAACGGATTCTTCAATGTCGACAGACCATGCTTGGTTAACGGCATCAATATCGAAACCATCTCGAAGTAATCTGATCTTTCCCCATGAATCCCAATTTGGGGGAACAAGGACCTTGTCGCGATCAATTACGTTGTGTTTAAGAGGCTGTCGTTTTAATAGAGAATGAATTCCTAGAGATGAGTGGACGAGACTTTGTAATGGACTGGCTACAGATGGGGTTGTATATATAAGAGAAGCGCCGTCTGTTTCTGATTAGTTGTGTTTTCCACAAAACATAAGAGCTTGGACCTACGTTTGAGTAAAATCGTTCGTAAAAACTGTAAAATGAAGTCGAACTCCTCTTCTTTCCACGAACGCTGCTTTTCCAAATTCTCGATTTGATCAGACTAAACATGAGTTAGCAATCCACATATATACCATAAGATGTAATCGAAAGCTCTCACATTCTGACAGACAACACATAACGGCAGTCCAAGAGCTTCTTCCCATTCTCCAGGTCCTAAAGGCAAGCTGACATCGTTTTCTGTCGTGGTAGCTGAGGCTACACCATCCAAACTATTCCCGCCGCGCCCTCTATCCCGCCAACCTATCATAACATCTTCCATTTTCTGTTTGCATTTATCATCTAGAGAAACTAACAGCGTTCGTAGGAGCTGCACCCAATCCCGTAATTGCCTCAGCCAGAACCATGGCTCCGACCAATCTAGAAGTATAACAATTAGAGTATTGGGAATCGATTCCGGCGTTAAAAGAGGCCGTAACAAAGGTGAGAAAGATGGAGATGGATCCGCGAGAAGATATAGGGAAAGTCGAGCCAAGGTATCTATTCGGAACTATTAGCTGTACATTCTGCAAGCGCATTGGGGATCTGTACCCTCATGATCGGCGTCTAAGACATCATGGTATGTATACCCCAGAGCAAAGTTGTTGGCTATGGGAGGTTGTTTGCTACCATGTCGATCCGAATTCTTCCTCGTATCATCTCCTTCTACCAAAGTTTCCAGAAACTCTCTCTGCGTGTCCATACTCCCTCCTAACCCCTCCATTAGCGATGCGCTTTGTTGGTGAGGGTACAAGAAACTTGCCCAAGACAATTAGATTCTTCTCTGGTAATCTTTTCCCACTGGCGACCCCATCCAGCAGGGAATACCACATATTGGCATCTGGAGTCTTCGGTCGGTCATGGTCGCTGGATTGGGTATAGGTTGAGGTTCTCTTATTAGATGCCATTGTCAAGGCTCAGGGGGCGGTCGCGTTTGAGTTGTGTGCAAATTGAAGGTTGTAGGATATCGAATTACTTTTCCATTTTATACCCGGTAGACCTTCGGTTGTGATTCAGTTTTGCGTCCTTTCGTGAGTCCGTTTGGAGTTTTGGTAGGTTGTTCGCGTTCATCTAGAAATTGTTGCCCAGTCGGAGATGATGCGCGGGTGAAGCACGAGGCGTCAACAATTTCTGCCAGCCTCGTCTCCCGCGATCTTCCTTTAACCTCCCCGAAACGACAACAAAATGAACAGCATACGCCAAATTCAAGAACTAAATAAGCGCGAGCTGGAAAATGGAGTGTAAGTCACAAAGACACATGGTTCAGTGGTTTTAGGGGTTTTCTGACATCTCATAGTTCTCCAGAAGCATCATGGCATACTGATTATCGCGATACCGCATACATCTACATCGGCGGCCTCCCCTACGAACTCTCGGAAGGAGACGTAATCACGATATTTTCCCAGTACGGTGAACCTACATACATCAATCTCATTCGCGACAAAGAGACCGGAAAATCCAAAGGATTCGCATTTCTGAAATATGAGGATCAACGCAGTACGGACCTCGCGGTCGACAATCTAGGCGGGACGGTCGTGATGGGGAAAACGCTGAAAGTAGACCACACACGCTACAAGAAGAAGGACGACAAGCCAGACGAAGGAGTTGATCTCACGAACCCACCAAAGGAAATTGAAGACGATGATGGGGAGGGACCACGAAAGCGACGGCGCACAAGCGAGAGCGAGAGTGAGGCAGAGAGCCCTAAGATTAAGGAGGAGCGAGAATTGGCGAAGCTTAGACAAGACCATGATAAGGACGATCCCATGAAAGCATTTCTCAACAAGGATACGGATGAAGAAGGTGCGCAGGCACTGGCTAGGCTTAAACATAGCAAGTCTTCGAAAAGCAAACATAAACATCATCACCGCTCGCGACGGACAGAAAAGGAAGGAAAGGATAGTAGGAAAGATGAGCATAGAAATTCTCGTCATCATAGAGATGGACATAAAAGTAGGAGATCTCGATCCAGGGAGCGTTCACCCAGAGAAAGCACTCGTCGTAGAGAGAAATCACCCAGGAGGACAGACAAATATGATTCTAGACCTAGAAAGAGAAGTCCGAGTCCTGACGGTGAACGACGGGATCGAGATACTCATCGGAGAGAGAAGGACCATTCTAGGAGGAGTAGAAGTAGGGATGGTTCTGTTGAAAAGGATCGAAAGTCGAGAAGGGCTTACGATTAATATTGAGAATCATGATACCACAAATTTTCATCAATTCTTCGTTCGGGCTTTGCTGTTGTGATTTAATATTTACAACTTATAAACAATATCCTGCATTGCTACTTACTTGTTCGTGAAATATAGAATGCGTTTATGTATACAACCATAATGTCCATTGCTATGGACGTTCCCAACTCAATATCTACGGCACTTCATACGTTGCTATGAAATTCAGAAAAGACTCCCCCAAACTCCATTGACAAATCCGGACGCCAACGCTAAACAATTCAATGGCGAAATCTAGAAAATCAGCTAGAGCCGCTGTATTTCTTCCACCCATCTTTTGCGCAATATCTCTTGCCATCTCCATCCTCCACAAGAACAAACTTCTCCCATCTTCCGTCTCGCCCAGCACCGACAACTGCCATAGTTTGGTCATCCACCCAACCTATAACACCTTTCGGTGGTCCAAATACTGGATTCCCGGGGAAATTCGAAGCGGTACCATACTTAGCCTCGTCTCCGATTTCGAAATGAGCAGAGGCGAAAGAGTAACCATCTGAAAAGACTCGTGGTAGTAATGGAATCCTGCTCAAAAGACCCCATTTTTTACTTGGATCCGTCTCAGTTGGTGAGTGGCTTGCATTGCCTTGACTTGTAGGTCTCGGTGGCTTGCCTGGATGAGGGATATCGAATACATGGAGCGTAGACTTGTCAGATGTGACTGCAAGAATTTGCCCCGAGGGTGAGATCTTCAGGGAAAATATGGCAGCTGGATCAACACCCCTCCGAAGTTCAGCAAGGCGAGCGCATGTATTCACATTGTAAATTCGTATCAAAGTACCCTAGAATTTGTTCAGATAAAGCCAAGAAAAATCTGGTTGTGTTGTTGTACTTACATGTTCGCTGGCAGTAGCCAAGACTTTACCATCACGACTGATGTCCATAGCCTTCAAGGGTGAGCTATGAGCCACCACGAGACTGATAGTTCCTGTACTTAGTTCAACAAGTTGTACTTGACCTGGAGTGATTCCTGGCATTGCCAGATACTTGTCACTTAGACAACATAGGCCGTGAGGATTGTCCGCGGTTTCGTATGTATGCATGATACTTGGTCTGACCTGGAATTTGTATACTTGCACGCTATTTTGAAGGGCTATGACAATGTGCATTCTCGAAAGCCTGACCCCTAAAACAGGAGTAAACGTTGGTATGGTAATTGCAACTTTTTGTTTTTCATCATCCCAAATATTGACCTTGGCATGTCATCAGCGCAGGAAACACATGGTGGTAAAACTGATTTATAACCAACCTCACTTTGTGAGAATTTCGGTTGTCTCCCGCCCCCAACGAGAGCAAGATAGTTTGTGTTCCCTAGCATCTCAACGGCCCCGATTCCAGCATTGAAATCTAGCCTAATTAGCACATGATAGTGGCAGCTGCAGCTTCGAGGGAGAGTAGAAAATACCTCCGTGTTTTTGGAGCTGGCATCTTTCTGTTCTATAGACTATCCTGGAGTCATTATTTGAATTTGGATGAAGATTCAGTATTACCAATTACCTGAGAAGCCAGTTTCCAATCCTACGGCAAAAGATGTGGCATCCTGGTTGAAGGAAACAGACAAAGCTACAGGGGCGGAAGATGGTTGAATAGCGGGCACGGTATTCATGGTTGCAACTTGCTACCTAGGTAGTCTTGTTGGCCAGATGAAGATGAGAGAATGGCAGAATTCAAGAGGGACTATTTGAAATTGTTGGCGGCGTTTGATCTAGCCGTGAATATTTGCCTGTGACCTTTTCATTTCAAACATCCGAACTTGGTGGACAGAGTGTTTTGCTGAGGACTTGACTCTATCGTTATCGCAATCCAGATTAGGTGATTAGGTGAAGCATGGCCATGGCATGTGCAGGTGAGCCTAAAAAGACCCCTGAAGGTAAAGTTCCTTGGCAGTCAGTGAACGGTGAATGGTTGACGTCCACGTTGGCGTTGAGAACCAGCCTTGTCATTTGGCTACCGCCCGCTACGGCTACCGCTCCCGCTACCGCTACCGCTACCTCGCTACAGTACCTCAATCGAGAAAGAATGCAAATACTTCGTACTCGAGTACAGTGAAAGAAATTGGAATTAACCCGTAAAAGGATTTCCTCTAGAGTGTGCGTGATTCTGTCTCTTTCCAGCTCCTAAATTCCCTAAATCCGAAGTTGCTGTACTACGTAGTTGGTTCTTTTTCAGCCTCGCCCTGCCTTGTGGTCCAGTGTCTTGCCAACCAGGTTCCACTAAACCCAGCCCAATCAGGCATAGCTCCCTATCTCCTTTCCGACGAGGATCATCTTCTGTTAATTGGAAATTCCCCTGAGGTAACGACCGTCAACCGCAACTTTCAAATTTCGCGCCTTCAAGCTGAACTGCACGAAGTAGTCTGCAACTCATTTTCCCTCTACCCTCATAACACGAACATTAGTAAGGTCCTTTAACTTCTCTACCAGGTCGCTATCATGTCTTCTCCATTGAGTGCAGTAAGATACCCCAGCGATAGCTCCATGAGCTCTGCTACCCCTTTTGGTTGATCTGATCTTCGTGTCACATCTCAGTGCCTTCTGGGGTTTGTTCTTTTCGTACCATGCACACACACACGGGACCTCTTACTGATGTCAGAGCCAGATCAAGATGCGCAGAAAGAAGAATGTCAAGAAGGGTATCCAGTTCTGCTTGATGGTCTGTGGTGCCTCCGGTACAGGTACGTTGGGGGGTTGTGCGACTTGACCTGCCGATACCACGATTAACTCGAATTTTCCAGGGCGAACTACATTTGTGAACACACTCTGCGGCAAGAAGGTTCTATCAGGCTTAGATGCCGACGACGCGACAAATGCCCATATCGAGGAGGGTGTCAAGATCAAGCCCATCACCGTTGGTACGAGTCGAGTCCATGGATATTTGTGCACACAATTGTCACTGACTATAACGTAGAGTTGGAGCTGGACGAGGAGGGAACTCGCATTTCTCTTACAATCGTCGACACACCTGGTTTTGGAGATTTGATTGACAACGAGGCAAGGTACGAAACATATGTGCAACAATGGGCAGAACATAGCTGACAATAATGAAGTTTCGGTGAAATTGTCGGTTATCTTGAGCGCCAATACGATGATATTCTCGCGGAGGAGTCTCGTATCAAGCGTAATCCACGATTCCGTGATAACCGTGTTCATGCCTTACTTTACTTCATCACACCAACCGGTCACGGGTAAGTGAATTTGCCAGGGTATTTTGCCATTACTGACATCTTTCAGCCTTCGAGAATTGGACATTGAACTCATGAAACGTCTATCTCCCCGTGTCAACGTCATTCCAGTCATCGGTAAAGCAGATTCCCTCACTCCTGCAGAGTTGGCCGAGTCGAAGAAACTGGTGATGGAGGATATCGAACATTACCGTATTCCAGTCTACAACTTCCCATACGATATCGAGGAGGATGATGAGGATACCGTTGAGGAGAATGCTGAGCTTCGTGGACTTATGCCTTTCGCCATTGTTGGCTCCGAAGACGTTATGGAAATTGGAGGCCGTACAGTTAGAGCAAGACAATACCCATGGGGAGTGGTAGAAGTGGACAACCCAAGACATTCCGACTTCCTTGCCATTAGAAGTGCTCTTCTCCACAGCCACTTGGCAGATTTGAAGGAAATCACCCACGATTTCTTATATGAAAACTACCGAACGGAGAAACTCAGTAAGAGTGTTGATGGTGGTGCTGGAGCGTAAGTTTTTCCATTGTAAAGTGATGAAATGCATACTGATATTTTTCCAGTGATTCTTCGATTAACCCCGAGGATTTGGCATCCCAGTCTGTTCGCCTAAAGGAGGAGCAGTTGAGACGTGAAGAGGAGAAGCTTAGAGAAATCGAACTCAAGGTCCAACGGGAGATCAACGAGAAGAGACAAGAGTTGTTGGCACGCGAGAGTCAACTGAAGGAGATTGAGGCACGGATGAATCGAGAACATAGTGCACAGATGGAGGCGGCTCAGAATGGAGCGGACCACGAGTAAAGCGGTCAACGTATTGGTGTTTGCTCTGGTGTTTGCCTTCAAACTACAAAGCGGACTCAGGACTTGGACTGAACTTCGCGACTTCGAAGGGTTTTCCGAGTTGGAGTTTTCGTTTTTGCTGGGTCGTTGACGGCATTTGCAAGAACCAGGCTTCGAAAAGGGGTCAATGTGTTTCCTTATCACCTTCTAATGTGCAGCTGCTTTATTTTCCGTTTCTTCGTATCCTTGGTGATAGAAACACTAATGGTATACCCTGGGCACTTGACCACTTCCATAGTCTTTGTGTAGTTTTTGAGCCTTCGAGAAAAAATGAACCTTTGATTAATGCCTGATAAGAATGTGTATTCCGCTTCGTTGATCTAAGGAGATGTAAGTCGGAAACATGAACTGTGAATCTACAGCAATGTTCTTATTGGAACTTTGTATGGAGTACAATATTGATTGGCACATTCTTCAAGTATCCAACATATGTGAATGTTCCATTGCCAATGTTGTCTGAGGTGTTGTCAAAAACAAACAATGACCCCACTCGCTTCGCCACATGGAGTCAATGGGGTCAGGCGCCACATGATCAGCGTGCTCCTCCGAAGCCGACCACCTGAATGTCTTACATCACCACCCGCAATCCTACAACCAACACCACCTTCTCTTTTCCTTCTCTTCTTCAACAACCCACGGCACCCCGTACAAATTCCATCCCATACGCTCACTTCTATGGTATCGCCTTCAACCTTCAAAATGTCGGCAAACACCAAGTACTCCCCAGCTCCTCAGCGAGACTCGATGGACAATACTGGAAGCTATTCTCAAGCCCCACCGGCATACATCGACGAACCTTCTTCTTCTACTGATCAAGCAGCTCTTCTTGGGGGGCCAAGAAGCAGCGAGGATAATATTCCGGATGACTTCAAAGTACGTGGATATTGGACTATCGGCCGGCGCATAACTGACCGAATTATAGTACGGTGGCGTAGTTTCTGAGGCTACCATAGATATCCGTATGGCCTTTGTGAGAAAGGTGTACTCTATTCTGTGAGAATAAGCAATTGATCCAGCTTTTATACTGTGCTAATACTCACAGCACTGCCCAACTTTTCGCGACAGCGGCCTTGAGTAGTCTTTCCTTCTGGAGTTCATCCTACAAGGATTGGATTCAGGGCCATTCTTGGATGATGTTTGTTTCAGTGTGTAACCTCTGTACCACTATTTGTCATTTGTGCTAATTATTGCGCAGCTTTTTGGTGCCATTGGCTTTATGTTGTTGACATACTGGAAACGAAAATCATATCCTACGAATCTGCTCTTCCTCTCAGGGTTTACCGCACTTGAAGCATACTCCGTCTCTGTAATTGTGTCGTTCTACGATTCGAAGATTGTCCTAGAAGCGGTACTTCTCACGGCTGGACTATTCGTCGCCCTGACGCTTTTCGCATGCCAGACCAAATACGATTTCACATCATGGATGCCATATTTGTTTGGTGGTTTATGGGCGCTGATACTTTTCGGCTTTATGGCTGCCTTCTTCCCCCACAACAGCATGATTGAGTTAGCTTATTCCGGAATCGCAGCTCTCATCTTTTCCGCATATATTTTGGTCGATACGCAACTCATCATGCGACACTACCACGTTGAGGAGGAGATTGCTGCTGCTATCAGTCTTTACCTTGATATTATCAACCTATTCCTTGCTATTCTCCGAATCCTCAACCAACAGAACAACTAAATACCCGGGCAACGACACACTGACCTTTTTTACACCGTCTAGAAACACGACTCACGAGGGGAAAGAAACATGGGATAACAGGATAGCGGTCTGACCAATTCTGGTTATAGCCAGGATTTTATCGGGCGTTTAGGGGAGTAAGAATAATAATAAACAGGAAAGGATTGGGGGAGACATTGGAAATTGGAAGTTGGAACTCTGGCGTTTTTGTCTTGTTTATTGCTTTTTGGCTCGTATGGATTCATACCTTCATAGCTCCACTTCTGTCCCAGGATTCAATCAATACTGAAAAGCGTCCACATTTCTTTTCCTTATCTCGTACTGTACCAATGCTTGTATTCAACATAGCCGTCAGAATTAACTTTTATACATGCGTCCATGCTTCTATCTAAACTAGTTACCCCTCTCCCATCGTAGCCTAAATCAATAACAGTAAAGTTAGTCGTAGGCACTGTCTCCGTCGAAATAGAAGCATCTTGATTGGCCAATCTCACATGGCAACCCCATACCTTCTGGGCCAATCGCCACAGCTGGTCACGGAAATGTCCTCCCCGACATGGACCTAAATCAGGGGTTTCTCCGCCAGAACGGGTCCAGAAGATGTCCCGCGGACTGCGTGGAGCGAGTGGGATCTTCTGTCGAGTTACAGCCGTCGAAAAGACCTTTTGATTGCCAATTCTGATTTCTTTGACATGCAGATGATCTTTTTCACTTGGCGTGTAGATAAAGACGGCTTCAAGGAGGTAAGCTTTGAGCAGTTACCAGCTTCCCCTTGAGTGAAGTGGGGTAGACCGTCGATGCCATATAAAATTGCACAGATGTAAAAGGTTTTCCAGAAAGGGGGTGGATGTTAGATTCTCGGGTAAACACTGACGTTGCCTTGCGAGTCTGGATTTTTGGCTCTCGAATCTCGCAACCTCGAACGGCCAGAGTCGCAGGTGGATTTGCCTATGTCTCTCTCTCATCTTCTGGTGGCTATGAGTATCTCAGTAGACGGGCAGAATGGGTGATGGAAAGATCAGTCAAAACTCCTACCGACCAGTCAATCTTCTAAATTTTCATGCATTCCCCTCTCCCGTACAATACCACGCCATAGAGAGTCGCAATATAACTGGTAGACTGTTGCGGGACGTTAATGTGCGTGCCATGGCCCTTGTCCCACAATCTCCCACTCGTGTCTCCCCCCTCAGCAACAGAGCTTGAAGGTCCCCCCAAAAAAAAAACTGTCGAATTGAGCTCCTTGCCGATCATTCACCGCCTTTACTTTCTAGCACAAGAGGAGTCGATAACTCTCCTCAACAAACTTCCCTTCAACCCACACATTCGTTCTTATGGCCCCTTTCACGAGCCTTCGCATCTCCTAGAATTCATGACGACTCCCTCCTAGATTGTTTCTGCGACCCATTGAGACCTACCCGAGCGCCCCTAAGCGCCAATTGGCCATTCCCTTTTTTTTTCCCTTTCCGCGATACCCACGATACGATGAGCGACGACTCGGCGCCGACAATTGGAGTACCCGATGCTAAACTCGCGGCGGCGCGAGAATGGTCGCACTCCAAAAACAATAAGCCCCTCACTCTCAATATAGACGAAAGTCTGGATCATGCCCGTACGGGAGGGCTTTCATCCTCCCCAAGATTTCTACTGAAAAAAGAGAAACGGAAAGATGATAGTGCTCTGGAGCTTGTCTGTGGTTGGGTTGTTGAGCATCAGATTGGTAATTTTCCCTGGGCGAAAGAAACCACCCCTCAAGATTGATGATAGAGTCTAACGAACACCCTCTAGGTCTCGCGGTCAATCTGTTGATGCTCCTCTCACTTACACATGTGTGCTTTCCCCGTGCCAGAAGGCATACCCGCAAATTCTTTGAACTATCCTACTTCAACCAAGATTCCGGCGAATACTGTGCAGGATGGAATGATGCTTGGATGGTATTTTTCTGGATTGTGGTATTTACAGGACTTCGCGCCGCTGTGATGGGCTATATCTTAGAACCATTCGCAAGACGTGGAGGTGTTAAAACCGAAAGAGGACAGACAAGATTCGCTGAGCAGGCTTGGCTGATTATATACTACTGTGTTTTTTGGCCACTCGGAATGGTATGTGGATTTACCCGTTCATGGCTTACGGAAATGCTGACAAGACATAGTACATTCTCATCAGATCCGATTATTGGCTCAATATGAAGAATCTCTGGACGAATTGGCCCAATCGGGAGATGGGAGGACTCGAAAAATGGTACATTCTGGTACAATACGCCTTCTGGCTTCAGCAAATTATGGTCATAAACATCGAAGAAAGGCGAAAGGACCATTGGCAGATGTTTACCCATCATATTGTTACCACCGCTTTGATCTTCACCAGTTACGGCTACCACCAGACCAAAGTTGCCAATCTGATCCTCTGTCTCATGGATGGTGTTGATATCCTTCTTTCGGTAAGTTCTGCGTCTTCTGTCATATTTGTACAAATCTAACCATATTTCTTAGTTGGCCAAATGCTTGAAATACCTCGGTTATACCACCATCTGCGACGTTCTCTTCGGCCTTTTCATGGTAGCTTGGTTCTGTACTCGTCACGTTTGTTATCTTATCACCTGCTATTCCGTCTGGGCAGACATCCCAACTACCATCGATTACGGCTGCTACAAGGGGCGAAAGGGCGCCATAATCGGGCCATTCCCAGCACCGGATCGATTCGGACACCTTATTTCACCCTTCCGAGACCCAGAAGGCGTTGTGTGTTTTAACCACAAGATCAAGTGGGGTTTCTTATCAGCCCTTCTTTTCCTCCAATGCATTACCATTATGTGGTTCGTGATGATTGTCCGAGTAGCAACACACGTCCTGAAAGGAGGCCCAGCTCATGAAGTCCGAAGTGACGATGAGGGCGAAGAGGATGAGGAAGCCGCGATAGACGAGAAAACCCCTTTGATCATCGAGGCTGCACCCGAGATGGAACCGCAACCTTTCGAAGAGGAAGTAGGTGTCGAATCGATCAACCTACGCGGTAGGACCTCGGCTGCTTCACGATACAAGAAGTCGACTAGTAGCGCTTCGGGCGTCAGTTTGCCAAGTCATAGTGATCGGAAGGAGTTGCTGGGGAGAATCGGTTGCGATAAGGGAATTTGATGGTTTTGTTTTTGATGGTTCTTTGATGGTTTCACTTTTTTTTGGAATGTGTGTTTTTTTTTCTGATTGGAATGAAAGGAATGGATGGGATGGAAGGGTAGGGAGGGGAATGGAATGGAAATTGGGGGAATAAACACCAACTAACCTTACTTGGCTTTGTAATTGGGATTGATTCTGATGGTATAGAGGTATTAGAGTTCGAGGAGGGGGGCGAAGATTTCTTCTTCTTCGAGGGATTAGGACTATACATGTGGTTCTCTCTTTTCTAGTCGGTTGGGAAGAGGATGGGTGGTGGAATGGATGAGTGAGTGGTGGGGATGGGGGGGGGTGTCTGTCTGTCTACCTAAGTACCTACACCTACACTTACCTACCTATACCTTGCCTGAGATGAGGACAGTATAAATGCATATAATCCAGATTGGATTTTTGGAGTGCTTTGTTTATGGGTGTCCCCGTTTTATATTGTGTTGCTTGATATGCCCTGCCTTGCCCTGCCCCTTTTTTTATTTGTTGGGATGTGGGTATGGTTTATGTTCCTGTTCCTGTTCCTGCTCCCCCTTCATTATGGCTTTAAATGAAGGAACGAATTCTATGAATGGAGTAAATTGAGGAAGCGTGCGGGATTTCTCTGGTCATGTTGATGTCTTGTTCATGCTCGAGGACGTTGTTTCTGGGAGGGCAGGACTTGAGTTGAGTGGACTGGATTTGTGGTATTTGGGTAGATACTTTTTGGTGAGGGATTTTGGAAGATTGTGATTAGTTGGCTTTTTGGGGGTATTGGATGGGGAGGAAGGGGTGGGTTGTAGATTGAGGGGAGGGAAAAGGGAGTTGTTATTGATTTTGTGGTTGGTTGTTTGGATGAGGGGGTTGTGAAGTGCTGCGTGTGAGCTATTGGACTTGGGAGATGAGAGAAGGGGGATGGTGGGAATGGGGGAAGGGTTTAATCTGAGTGTAGTTTTGGGGGAAGGGGGGTTTGAGATGGATATGGGGTTGAGGGGAAGTGAATTATGAATCGTAAGAGTAAGGTGTATTGAGAATGAAGTGGACTGTAGATTGTGAGACAAAGATTTAGTTTAGTGATCTTGATAGATGTTCAGAAGGTATGATGGTTAGACTCAGAAGGGGTATTTTGAGAACTGAGATATTATTTTTGGGGCTGTGAACATGCTAACTTGGGGATAGTGATGGTATTAGGAAGTATTGTTTGGTATGTAGATATAACTGGGATGTTTGTGGAATAGGCATTGAATCCTCGGTAGATATAATCTTTATTCGGGTTATAGCTACTAGCATCATGTGGGCTGAACCAAGAGCGGTGAGGAAAGGGTTACACAAGGAAGGCTTATCCATCTAAAGCTCTCTCCCGTGGCTCTATTTCTCAATTCAAGTATTCTAGAATTTTCAGAAAGCTAGTTACTTATCCCGATATGCAGGTGTCTATTCTACTCTCCTATACCCCCCGCTTATACTATCTTCTCCATTTCTATATCTTCTCTACTACCTTGTATCTCTCTATCCTCCTTACCCAAACCCGACTTCTCTCCCCCGCAGCCGAGATCGCGCAAGGAGCAAAGGTATATTTCTTGAGCCCGATCCTTTACAATTAGCCCGATAAAGTAGCAAAGATATATCTGGCCAATATCCAGGTCGCTATGAAACAAGATTCCATTCTTCTAAATGAAAATGCTCTACCGGACATGATCGTTCAAATTTATTCTGCAAAGCTCGATTTCCTTGATGTGTCTGTTCTCTGGAATTGATCGAACAGTCAAACACTTCAGGGCTCTACTTGAAGAATCTGGGTTTGGACTTGTGAAGGTAAACCAACCTAAGATCGTGCGTCCTGGAACTGGCATGACTATACATGTATTTGAGGCTGTTTTGAAGCAGTAGGCCTCGTTCGCTTAAGTAAGCCAATTAGTCAATGGCGATTGGAAGGTCTCAGTCATCAATTATTACAAGGTAGATTACGAGTTACAATAAATACGACTTGCAAACCTAAACTTTCCTAACAGATAGGCCTTCTAAAACCAATTATGTTCATTATTATTTATTTTCCCTATGTCTACGGATCACTCTTTGCTTGTATTACACAGCTAACAATCGCTTAAAACAAAATCCTCCCGAAACCCCTTGTACTTTTCCTTGAAACGTGCCTCCTCCGTTGATCCGCAGCTGGGCTTGCTCGATAAACAACATCGCCGATAGATATCTCGATGATTTGGTGGTAAGATGCAATCAACGATGAATGCCGTAAGGAGCAAGGACTGTCCGGACTCCAATGTAAGGTATCAACGCCGCTGAAGCACTCACGGCACATTTGCAATCGTGCGACGGGTCGAATCCACCTTATTTTAGTTACAGACATAGGAAAAAACAATCTATGTTGCGATATCACCACATTCACTCGTTTGGACGCTTTAGCTACGTTCGCTTGCGCTTACATGTCAAAGCTAGTTGTTGTTTGTACCACTGCTAGTAGCTTGTTTGTGGTAGTAGTTTCAGCTACTGCGTTGTAATGGGGAAAGCGGGGAGGCCTGTCACGTGACATACGGGTATATGTAGAACCCGTAGCCACACCCACTTAGCTATCCATAGGAATGCAATACCACTTGTTGCACCTGGTATCTTGACTCCAAGATTCAACCAACAATCTAATATAGCTTGTATTCTGTGGCTTGTTTGTGCCCAATTTATGCGTGTTTCAACTGCGATTTCAGCTCGGTGCGGGCGATAATCACATATGGTCAGGAGCCTACGGTGGATAACTATTGAACTATTCAAAGTCAAACGGGAGAATCACACATAGGCACTCCAAGATACATTCCCTGTGGTATCATTGGGGCGGTTTTCTTGATAAGCACGTCGCATTGCGCTTTTAACCGCAAAAGCGGCATGCCATGAATAATTGAGACTATTTGATTATGATACATCAATTATTCTGACATACTCAAGCTGTGACACGAGTGAGTTTGTGCTATGAAGTTGCCTGCGAGATTCCTGTTGAATGTTAAAACCCAGAACCCTCCGGTGTTTTCTATAGCCAGAAGATAAAAGCTGTATTTAAAGCTGCTTTTCCCGGGCTGCCGGGATTGCTTCACATTTGTTTTGTTTTGTTTTGTTATTCATACTCGGATCTAAGCATTTTCAGCTTATGCCGGCGTGTGCTAGCTTCGGGTCTATCTTATTCAAGTCCCTGACCCCATCCTATTCCACCTATTCCTATTCCACCTATTCCACCTATTCCACCCATCCCACCCATTCCACCCATTCCACCTATTCCACCTATTCCACCTATTCCACCTATTCCACCCATCCCCCCAGCCCCTCCTCCCTAGAGATATGAATAAGATAGTCGAAGTTAGAATGTTGGAAGCACGTGTGTGTATTAGTGAATGTGTTTGCTTAGGCTAACTAATGCGGGCGCCGATGAGACCCCTCGCTCGGGGCTGCCCCAGGACCCTCTAGCTTTAGCGTGTTTTACTACAGTTCCTAACTAGAGGCTCTGTGTTCCGACGTGTAAGGTAGCCTTCTTTTCCTAGGCGTGATGGTGTCACTGTACTAGTATCTTTAGGTCTATCTAGGCCTTGTCGGAGTGTTGATTTGTACGAGTGAGTACAGAATCTACTCACGGGTTTCTAGCACCGGGTTTCCGTTGTGTTTATAATTTTGGTATCTACAACACTAGATAAAGCGGTAGGAGGTACCCTATGCTAATCTGTAGTCGTTAGTAGAGTTCGCCTCTAGGTGACTAAACCTAAGGTCTGTTGTGTTTGAATTTAAGTGTAGTTGCTTACTCCCTGACGGTCGCGGTCGCCGGTCGCGTTTAGGTCAACATTCCCTAATTTTAGCCACTATACAGCCATCTCGTCACTTAAGTAGCTTTTACGCGATTTAAAAGTTTCGTAGAGATAGGAGATAATATATTAGTGTGTTAAAGAGGAATTAATATGTTGTAGTTAAGGGTAGTTTCAAAAAGTGTGGTTCTACAAAAAGTTGTTGTTTTTCGCCGGGATTGCTTCACATGCTGTCAGCAAATAAGCGAGGGGTGGATGGCATGGCTTATTAACCTCCTCCACCTCACTTCACGATGTGTGGAGCTTTGCTTTGACTACATGATATCCTCCACTATGGCCAGCAACGATTTACTCTGCAAATTTTGCTTATATGTTATTTCAAAAGCCATATCTATCGATTCTGGCTCCTCCTCCACGTACAACCATCATTCTAGCCTTGATGCTCTCGAGAAATCTGCTGGGGAGGGCTGTCACTTATGTGTTAGATTGTTAGACAGCTATCAATTTTCTGACCTAAAAGAGCCATTCTCCCAGTTATCATGTTGGATTTATCGTAATATGGGTGTCTTCGAAGACAAGAATCAGATGCTCTTTGCCCGCTTCCACGTAATCCCCGCCAAAAGTAAGAACTCATTTCGAAAACTCCTTACACAGTTTTTTGAAGCCTAAATTTATCAAAACTTATTAAGAGTTACTCTCGAGTCCTTCATATAATCTTAAGGCTAATTTGCTTAGCTTTTAATGAGTTCCCGCGTCTCACAGCCCGTACCCGGAATACTGGAAGTGTAGAATCCAGAGCCACGGCTTCCAAATGGCTCCAAACGTGCCTCAAGGAGCATGAGAATTGTAGGCAGTCAACCGATCGGAAGTTTTATCCAACAAGACTTCTGGAAATAGGATCAAAGCATGCCCCAGAACTTCGTCTACACATACACGATAATCTTTCACCGACACAACCGTATGCAAGTCTCAGCCACTGCTGGGGGTCAGTGCCTTTGAAGCGACTCCTCAAAGAGACACTCGCCTCCATGATAGAAGGAATCGATTTTGATGAATTGCCAAAGACATTTCGAGAAGCCATAGAATTAGCTCGTCATTTAGAAGTCAAGTACATCTGGATTGACTCGCTGTGTATCATCCAGAACTCAATTGTTGATTGGGAGGCAGAGTCAGCACAAATGGACCTTGTTTACAGAAATGCGGTCTGTAATATCGCGGCAACCGGAGCAGAAAATAGCCAGATGGGATGCTTTTTTGACCGAAATCCCATACTAGCGCAAGCCATTAGAGTCGAGCTAGCCGATCCGGATAAGAAATCTTCTGCTCACCTTTATGAAATCACATACCAGACATCGGTCAGATGGGATGGTGGCGATCCAGTGAACGGAGCACCCTTACAAAAAAGGGCTTGGGTGGCACAAGAACATTATTTATCAAATCGGATGATTCAATGTACTAGAAATCAGTTGTACTGGGCATGTCGTGGACTAGTAGGTAACTATGTTCAGTCTTTCTCCTATCTTCAACAGTTGATTAAGCTTTGAGCGTGAACCTAGTTAATAAGACCATAATACTTATATCGCTACATGCTAATTAGTTCCAGTTTGCAGCTGAGAGCCATCCTAACGGTTTCCCGGAAGACGTCTATGCACCAAACTGGAAACTTTTCGCTGAGGCTTTTCCAAAACCAATCCTCGAGAACTTTGGCAGCACTAATGATGAAATGAAGCCCGAATCTGGACCAGGCTTAATTAAATGGAATCGCATCGTCACAGATTATTCTAGCCGGTTCATTACTAAGGAGGAGGACAAGTTAGTTGCAATTTCTGGTCTTGCCAAAGATATTGAGCCAGAGGTACATAACTATGAAGGAAATTCAGGATATCTTGCTGGATTGTGGGAAAGGTTTCTTCCACAACAACTATTATGGCAAATCTATTCAAATGAACGTCCCCTCAGGACAGATTCTTATTGCGCTCCCAGCTGGTCATGGGGTATGAAATTCTTTCAGTTAGCCTTCTGGCAAAGTTTCTCCATTTCCTTTCGGAGGAGAAGTTCTATCACTCCAATGGCCGATGGACTGTCTGTGAAGTTTGCACTAATGAACTAAATAGCTTCTTTTCGTCATGCGAGAATACACTTCCATTCATATCCGCAAAGTCCTTACATGATTCAAATTTTGGAAGCTACCACAGAAACAAAACCGTCCAACCCAATGGGACAGGTACATGGGGGACATATTTGTCTTCGTGGGTGGCTGAAACCATTATCCATCACCGTCAAAGAATATATTCCTGGTTGTCCAGGAATTGAAATTGAAGGACAATCTTTTGGCAGTGCCGGTTTCTACCTAGATGACTTCCATCTTTCAATTCAGTTGGAAGTGTTTTGCCTCCCGATTTTATCACGCTACGATTATGGGGTTAGACAGTGTGTTGAAGGTTTGATGTTGAAACCCAGCGGGAAGCCGGATAATTACAAAAGAGTAGGGCACTTTCAAATCCGTGTGTATCATCAGGACTCGGGGTTCTTCAAGCGGCCCACATACCCTTCAACTTCCGAATTCCCTACCGACGGCAAAGCTTCAGTAGCAGATGTCAAACTGTGGATGGCTGAAAGATCAAAAGTCGCTGCTGGTGTGATACCTGGATACTCCTCAGACCTTATAGCTCAGATGAGCAAAGCAAGCATTGCAGACAGTGACAATGATAGTGACTTGGAGTTTGACGAGAAGTCTGACGACGAGTTGGAAGGTTTTTCTGATGGTATTTTTGATTACACTAAATATGACCACAATCGAGGTTGGGTTGAGTCTATAATTACTCTTGTATAACTTCTTTGGTGCTATATCATGTTGTCTGGCTTAGGGGATCTCTTGTTGTGTGGCTTTTCTTTGGTACGATATTGATTCATCTGATTATATTGCTCAAAGGAATTTTATGTTATCTGGTTATTTCTTTAGTATCGAATCATATCATCCGCAATACAATTTTTCCTTCCCAACGCTATTGAGTCGGCGAATCGAGACATCTAAGAGTATGACGTGATATTGGAGTTGATCAAGAAAAGTTAATTTATCGAGAGCACTTTCTCAGATGAGTTCACGAGGATGATTCCCTTCTTAATACTCTTCTCGTACCCTTAGAGAACTCCGTAATACAGAAGCATTATCTTAAGAATGGACTAACTTTCATGGTCTCCTAGCCTTCACATCGTCGTGTATTACCCGAATCATGATACTAATCACTAGTTTCCATTCAAGCTTTGTTTAGCACCTTATACAAGTATTATCGCGCACAGAATGGTAGGTGAAAATGCTCTAAGGAGCCTGGAATTAGACGTGAAAACTCTAGCTATATACAAGTGGAAATATAGGACCACGTGACAATCCACACACGTGACTCGAGACCCCATTCCCAGTTTGTGACAAGTATTAACACTACTTACCCCCTGAACCTTTTTCGGTATATTCTACTCGCTTAGTCACGTTTTACTATGGACCCACTTCGCTCGAGTACTTAAAAACTCGAGCGCTCACATTCGTCTAGCTAGAACACAGTTGACTACTTTGACCACTTTTACACTTGTTCTAGATGCTTTATAAGCTTTATAAGAGAAATAGCAACAATCATCGTACATATAGCCTCAAGCTTCATTCATACAAAATAGCTTCTTGCTCTCTAATCACTTATAGTAATACATTCTTTCTTCCTATCCGCCCCCATCTCACACCTTAGTACCTTATAATACGACAAACATGCGCTCCACACATCACAGTACGAAAACCACAATCACCGACTTAGAAGCCAGTATCTTTTTACACTGTATAATAATTCTAGTTAGGTAACCTAGAACAAACCAAGTCTATAATAATAAAAGAAAGATATAATAGATAATATCGACTACACCATGTCCCAAGCTACAGTAGTAACCCACCTTTCTCTCCTCTCCTAATTACCCACTAGCCCACCTTTACAAGCGCCCGCAATTACCCTGTCCTCGACCTTCTTCCGTCCTTCCACCCTTCCACATTTAAATCCATCATCCACCTTCACCTTCTCACCTTAAGTTCCTCTACACCCACCTCCCTCATACCACTATCTACAATCCCCACTCCTCACCTTATCAACCTATTCAAACCCGCCTCCTGACTTTCACCATACCCTCCCCTCATCTCCTCCTAGAACAAAACCAAAACCCCATAATTGATCAATCTGACCACACCAACACCATCCCACGAACCCCCTCCAAGAACACCAGAATATAAAAGCCTGGCAAACGAACGGTGAAAATCAGATTCCGAGGTTAGTAGTAAATGATATATCTCAAGATCTTGAATCACACCCCCCTAGCTGAACCTTCAAGTGGTATTCTCAACCTAGCCTTAAGGTTCTTTAAATCTTCAACCGACGAATTAGTATCTATATAAATCTAGTATAGTATAGTAGTATTCTCGCTCCTCTCACTTCACCTCAACTCATCTCATAATTCCACATTGTTGTAAAATAAAAGATTTCTCTCTATCTGATTTCCCTCTAGTTACTCATCAGCATTTAGCTTTCTAAATCTTAGAATTACTATTTTATCTCACACTACATCACATCATACTACAGCAGTAGCTGCTCACTTCCTAAGAGGCTAAGAACCTCAGACACTCCTCACCCACTCTCCTATTCTACCAGGAAAGCCGTTAAAAGTCTAATCGTCTAGTAAAATGAAAACTGTAAGTCTTAATATCTATATTAGAGAAATTCTCAAAGCAATTTTCCTAGACTTCCCTCTATGTGAACTTCACTCTATTTACGCTCAACTTTACTTACCTTCCCTCAGATCACCACTCCTCACTCTCACTCCACTCACCCACCTTCACTGTTACCTCCTCCCCTAAAACCTCATCTACACCCCCCAATACCCCCCAATACCCCCAGATTCCCCATCAAGAACTCGCTATCCATCACATTTCCTCACGTCTCCTCACTCCTACTCTCCTACCTTCACCTAATATAATACCAATAACACAAATTTGTATCCCTCTCCTCCCCACCTCCTCTCCTCTCCTCCCCCTCCCCTCTCACAGACAACAAGTCTCACCCACCACTTCCCACTCTCTTAACTACTAACTACAACCTCCCAATTTCGCCTCTGCCTTTGCCTCCACCTTCAAACTGGTAACTGATAACTGGCAAGTAAGTGTAAGTGTAAATGTTGAAGAGTATCCATTTACTCACATACTCACATACTCACATACTCACATACTAATTATCTCACATTCCACTTCCACTTCCACGTCCTCTCCCCCATTCACTACCATTCATTTTACTTACTTATCTAGAATACTTCCTCATCTAGCTTACTTACTTATCTAGCATACCTACTCATCTACCTTATACCAGGCCTATTATGATCTTATCTCACTTATCTCACTTGTATCACATACATAACATCACATGATAAACCCCACTCACACTTGTTCCCTTCCTCCCTTCCTCCCTGGCCTGAGGAGGAGTATCCACACAAGCACTGATAGATAGTTTAATTTATTACTTTACTTAGTAAGTAAGTAAGTAAGTAATAAATTAATAAATTAATAGATGGATAGATAGTATCTATTAATTTATCTCTTAAAGAACTTTATACTCCATCACTCTAACACACCCCAACACACTCCAACACTCCAACACCCCCCCACTCAAACCCCAAGATAGAGATAGAGGTCGTCTATCTACTACATCTCAAATACTACAACGCAAATACCGAATCCCTAAACCAAGTCACTTGAGTTTGGTGGAGTGTATTGTGTTAAGTTAAGTTGAATTGAGTTGAGGAGTTGAGTTGAGGAGTTGAGTGTATTAGAGTTAGTTTAACAGTTAACCACCGCAATTGACTAACTCTTTGAGTAGCGCATGTACAGTACAGTAAGTACAGTACAGTAAGTACAGTACAGTAAGTACAGTAAGTACAGCACAGTATAGTACCACAAAACAAGTGCCCATGGTTGGGGGAAGTGACAGTGGTAGTGGTAGTGAGTGACAGTGGTCCTAACTTATTTACTTACCTCGTACCTACTTTACTTCGTACATTACTCAAGTACCACCCAACACTCACACCATGAACAAGTAAGTCTTACTGTACACAAAACATCTACCTCACTTTCACACATATAAAACTCACCAAACACTCACCCCAACAAACCCATCACCCATCTCACCCATCTCAACCATCTCACTCCACCATCTCACATTCAACTCACCACTCAGCAGTCACAAAGCAACACACAAAGCAAATCACGCAAAACATCAAGGAACAACCACCAAAAAAGAATAGATTCAACATATTCATTTGTTTGTGTCTGTCTGTCTGTCTTTCCCAAATATCTCATTTTGACTTTGCCTGGGTGGGTGGGGTGAATCCTCAAAATCCTCAAAATCCTCAAATTCTCTCTCTCTCTCTGTCTCTGTCTCAGTATCTGTTTTCACCACAAATTCCCCATTGCTTGCTTATTTCCCAAATCAAAATCCCTATTCATATTTCACCAATCCCCCCTATCAAACTCTTATGCACCTCTCCTCTTCTCTGCAATCTCATACTCACACACCACATGCAACCCGCAGTTCAGTTCGCAAAAAAAAAAAGGCCAAAGGATCAAACAACTCGAACCAAGGAAGAACTAGAGAAAAAGAAGTAAAGAAGGGAAAAAAAACATTAAAGAAAAAAAACTAAAAAAAACTAACAACAAAAACAACGACTTGCAAAGACCCATTCATCTCGCAGAATATAATAAAAAAAGAGGATCCCTCAGAAACCTGGGAAAAGAAAGGAAATTCATAGGAAAGAAAGAAGAAAAAGAGGCAAACAAATAAAAAAGCAAAAAAATTAGAATGCCCGAAACAGGTGTGTTTAGTTGCCTTACGAGGAGGACCAGACCAGGGGCGTACAGTACGGGTATATTTTTCTTTTGCAAATACCAATTCCATTCCTCACCACACATCCCCTTGTTCACCTCGCTCTATGGGCCTTGGACCTCGAATTTATAGGTTTCGGTTTCTTTTCTGATCTGACACCTCGGTCGTATGACGTGTGAATGCTTTGACCTGAAGTGGATATTGAAACTGAATGGGAAAGACGTGAATTTGAGCCGATTGAAATAGTATTTGTCAACGAGGAAAGAGATGAGACCCAGTTGTCTAATCACTTTGGCCCATTCACGTCCATCCCATTCATTTGCGACCATATTGTAGTAACCCGTCCAGTTCATCAAACCCAATTCCTTTCCATCCACAACCAGTTTAACCAGGGGCGAAGAAAGTATTCGGAGAGCACCAATCGATGTTGACGTATATATGACCTCGATCTGATGCGCAATATCCAGAGCCACGCCTTCCCCATATCTCCGCTTGTTCGTCCGTCGATCGAATCTGTTGCCCTTTTCCTTGGAAGAGAAAATAAAATGGACAGCGCTGCTGTTTTCGATATGTACTTAAAAGAACCGGACGCTGGGTCGTTGGTGAAAGTGCCGAAGAGAGATGAATGTGGTGACCAGTCGAAAAGAAACAAATGAAAAACAAAGTGACGAAAGAAAACCAATCATATCACATTGACTATTACATAGAGAAAATAACTCCAACCACTCCGTTATAAAAACCCGGTTTGTCTGATCCCATATTGCGAAACCTTTCCCAATGTCCCTCGTGTCGAGGGAGAAATTTTAAAACCCCAACCTACTAAAAAACAGAATCTCTTTCACTCGAGGAAAGAAGCTTATAATAAAATCAGGTAATTCGAAGGTGCGATTCCGGTCTCTCCGGTCTCCTTCCTTGCCTGCCACCATCGTCCACTGACGTCGGAAACTTCTAAGATTTCGTGTTTTGAGAATGAGATCTCGTTGGCATCGTCGGGGTTGGCCTCGTAAGAGTAGATGGCCTTCGCTCGGTAGTTGTATTCGGTTGGTTGGACGACCTCTCCTGCTGTAGGTTCGCTGCCCATTTGTCCCAAGTTGCCCTGTGATGGGCCGTTTCCAAATCTTGGCTGAGAAGAGTTTCGTTCTGCTCCTGAAGCACCCGAGAATCCTGCGACTGGTGATGAAGTCTCGAAACCGCCCAATTGAGCTGATGTATACATTTGTGGAGGAACGTTGGAAGATATCGAGGTATCGGGTCGGCCGGCTGGGTATCCGTTGCTCATTCCTCTTCCACCTTGCGATACTCTATGATCCTTGTGTAAAGCAAATGAATCTAAGTAGGCTCTGGGAACTGCGTTTGGTGTTGATCCGAAATAAAAGATCCACACAATCTGATTTTCAGGTTAGCCTTTGAGGTTACAAGGGATTAGAATCGTCATACGTTGACCATAGAAAGCAAGATGTGACCAGCAGCGGTTGCTTCTTTAGCGCCATTTGGAGAATAGATGGTTGAATTAACTGATGAGGTGGTCAAGACGAGGCCGCAGGCAAGATAACCGACGATGGCAACGTGGTAGGTTTGTGTCGTGTCGGAAGCAATCACCACGAATACCCCAATAATAGCACACAACATGTAAGCAATGGCGAACCACGAATAATTGGGAAAGGCGGGATCTAATTTGGCGGCCGTTGCGATGACTGAACCGACGAAAGCGATAAACCAGGCAAGCTATTCGGGGTTTGTTAGTGACAATTCAATCTATCCCCCACTGGATCAGACCGATCTAATGAGGCGCAGCCTGATGGAGAAAGAAATGGAGAAATGAGGTTGAAAGGGGACGACATACCAACGCAATTGATACCGTCGCCAGTGCGAATGGGTCGCCCAGAATGTTGTCCATACTCATCGTTCGCATGCCACCTGCTCTTCTTCCTTTGTTATCCATATTGTAAGGAACACCGTTCTTCTGGATTGAGGGCGAGTTTAGCTCTCCGTAGGATGGCATGTGTGTGATTGAAGGTGAGGGTATAGTATCCTTCTGACGTGGATTAGATAGGTATGTGGTTTAGAGTAACCAAGGTTTTGACAGTCGACTCAACCGACCGTAAGGGTGAAGGGGTGGAGCTGTATAGGAATTCCAGGTTATTGCCTATTGTCTGGAAGCGACCGACCAACGGTGATGAGCAGTGTCGGTGGTGTTTCAGCTGATCGGAACGCGACTGGGTCCGTCCTGTTCTCAAGTAAGAGGCGTTGACGGGAAGCTACGACAATGGTAGTGACGTTGAGTCGATGCGTTGAATATTATTAGTGACAGTGACAGCGGTCGTGTGTGGTGGATGATGTTGAACAATTGAAGTCGGTCGTCGTGAGAAAATTGCCGTCGTGAAGAGGTATTTCGGTGGTGGGCGGGGGGGTGTTGAAGGTGAAAGAGACCCAGGTAGGAAGGAGCTAAGGGGGCAAGGTGAGAATCTGGGCTGGGCAGTTTCTCTTAGTAGGTGGGTGCAGTGAGTGTGCAGTGTGGGTGGTGGTGGTAGTGGTGGTGGAAGGGTGGAAGGGTGGAAGGGTGGAAGGGAAGTTCGGCTGCGGCAAGGAGTGTGGGTGTGGAACGCTGCAAGTCCAGGAAAACCGACAATAATCTCAGCACACAATGCTCTAAGCTGGGGTAGGCCAGCGTTTGAAGTGTCGATCAGAGGGATAGCTGACGAAGATGATCAATTAACCTGAGTTAAGCTTCGCTGAAGTAATGCGTCCAGATGGCAAAATAAGGTGACTGACTGGTCAAGAAAGGTCAGGGAAGGGGAAGGGATAGGGAGTGTGTGAATAGATTTGCTCTTGTCAAAGGCAGCACAGAGGGCAGAGAGGAAAGAAAGGAGGGTGAGGACGTGAGGTCGGTCGTCTGTGGAGGGTGAGGGTGAGATCAGTCACAGTGGTGGTTCATCCAGCATGCAGGAGATAGGCGGAGGCTGCGGGAAGATTAGGTGAAAAGATTAGGGTGGCCCTTGGGTGGGTTTGGGGGGAGAAAAGGTTCCTGGGCTAGCGAGCCACAAAGCCAGGGCACTCCAGGGATTCTTCGGATAGGGTCCTCAAGGCACCTGGGCACGCTTTGCGCAGCGCCGCGCAAGGAACACAGCGAAGAGGGTAGATTGTCGGTGATTCGTCTGCCCCCCGAGTCCCCCCCGTAAGTCCCTGTCTGCCCCCCCCAGAAATGATGGCGATAATTGTGGGTTGTGGCGGTGTTCCGTGGGCTTTGATTGCTTTCAAGTCCTTGCGAGTATTTTAGTATTTTACGGCTCCGTAGATGCTGTCATTAATTTACGAGCAGACCCAGACTAGAAGGATTGCATTTAATGTGCGAACATACATAACTCCTATGCCATTGTGTACCAAGAGACTCATCCTCAACGAGTCAACGACCAACCTCCGTCTTCCGTTCACGACCATCACCGCCTCTTACAACGAATGGCAAACACGTTGACAAAGTCTTTGTATTCCCTAATTGTGGAGCACAGCGGTTCAAAGAAGAACACAAGAACCCGCCGTGTTTGCTTCGTGGTGAGACCACCAGAGACCGTACGCGTGGGGATGTGATGTATCCGACTGCTGCAGAAGCTTCAATCCCATCCAATCTTTTCCAGTATCCTTCTCACGCCACATCAAAGTAACATCTTGACACACGAGAGACAGGTTCAGGAAGATACCACCTAGAGATCCAGGCGCAGTAACACAACCCCATTGATTCACAGCATTCCGCTGGCTGCGAGTATCCGAACGAGTACAATAACGATGCAGATATGTACGTCCCAGGAACCGCCTTGACAACTCTGTACCTGTCAATTCCTGTATTCCGTACCAGACCACCACATCTTTAGCTCACCCTGAAAAAGAATCAACGGTAGCCATTTTAGCCATACGGACCATTCCACCAATCCCCTATATTTAATTGGTCTCCATCCTCTCCTTTAAAAGAAGTCCAGGAAAAACGACAGGTCCAGAACTGCCAATAAACGCTCACACAACCGTAGAAATCCCAGGTCCCAGGTAGATAGCAACGGCTCAATTCAGATCCAGTACGTTCCACTTTCCAGCAACTCTCTTCCCAGTAAACGCCCACTTGATTCTCCATCTACCAGTACTACGTAAAACCAACCAACAAAACCCTAACCTCAGTCAACAACTCCAGCGGCCATCACGAACCGGTGTCGGCGCGATGGCTACGGCATCTGTGGTCAGAAAAAAAAGGGCAAAGAAAACGGTCCCTGCGATTACTTGCCACTGATGCGATGCGACAAGACTCGATACGGGGTTTCAAATTCATCCAAACTCCTTCAAACCCCATATCCACCATACCATACCGTACCTATCGTATCAACGGTGACCTACTCCGTACCTACAGTACCTTCCTGTAAGTATGCATTGCAACCTCACCAGTGACGGGACTACAACATCCTCAGGAGTCAGGACAAACCCACCCCCTCCCCCCCTTCAACAGAATTATACTCAGTACCGTCGCTCCGGATGGGAAGCGAGAAGTCTAGATCCCCCAAAAGTACCGGTAGCTAGCTGTACAAAACCGATGCCAGCACGCACGCACGAACACGATCCGTTCCGGGATTTTCATATTCATTATAATCATATTTGTGATGATATGATTTGATCAGAGGGCAGCAGATCCCGCAACCGCAACCGGTTTCTCGCTCTTCCCCTCCCTCCTCATCTTGGGTTTGTGAAAATCCCAGGTTCGCATCGCATGCAAGTGATGGGCAGTGCCCGCAAGGACCCTTTCACATACCTTTCTTTCGTACATGCCTCAACTAGGAAGTGCACAATGTAGTAATGTTGTGTTGTGTTCGGATTTCTATGGATAGGAATGATGTTGTGTATTGTAAGATTACAGTAGCTCCTAGCTCCCTACATTCAATAGTGTTCAATAGTGCCGTGCCTTACATACAATACAGTTCGTGGGCACTGACGGGTGGCTTCAAGTGCCCTGGCCTGGCTAAATGGAATGGAGTACATACAGTACAGTACTGTCAGTACAGTAGTAAAAGACCTAAAGCAGGACAACGGGAACTATCATATACTGGGTATTGACAAACGCTAAAACTCCACAAGGCATCGATAGGGAATCAGGGATATGTTCTATTCCCCGCCTACCTACAGTAGCTACCTACAATCTTAATTCGGTAGGCAAAGAAGCCAAATTAATCTGCTCACTAGTGACATGGACATGACAAGAGTAGCTCCGTACAGTAAAGTTCAAATATACCTAAATTACATCTGCCTAGGTACACCGTAGACATGTACTAGTTGGCCTCGGAGTATACATAAAATGAAGTCTTTCCAGGTTACAATGAAATGTTTTTAGTGAGCTATAGAATTAACCAATGAGGAATTAATTATTTTCGAATTACCGAGTGGTTAGCCTAAGAATCCTAAAAAACTTCAATTCGAAAAATCTAAATTCTCTAATTAGTCGATGACTTATCTCACTAAAAAAATATTTCACTACCAGGTATAAAGACTTAATTTATATATACGTCGAAGCCAACTAGTACGTAAAAACCTTCTCTTTTTTGAGATACGGACGTACGTAAAAAAAAAATATTTTTTAATGAAGAAGAAAAAAAAAAAAGATCGACTACGGAACGAAACTTGGTACTCTATCTTTAGCCACAATAACCAATGGAATCATCGTGTTCGTTTTCGCATCTAAATTGCTCCGTCCAGTTCCGTAGTCCGTACCTAGGTGAGGTGTATCTATTTTCCTCCTCCTCCCGCAGTCCCGCTCGTCCCCAAACGATCTACCAGTCCGTACTTACTCCAAAATTCAAACAGAAAATGATGATGAAAAAGATGTGGGAAGTAAAAAAAGATCATCGAGATTCTAGATTTTTAGATGGTTAGATCTACATCGAGGGCCTCTCGTACTTATCTCGTACTTACTCGAGTACTCGAGTACTTCGTACTTCGTATAGAAATACTAGATATATCAATAGATCATCATCACATCATCACATCCTCACATCCTACCTAAACTTCCTCACATCTATCTCCCAGTCCTGTCCAGTCCCTCCATCCAGAGATTTACCTACAACCCAACCGTAATCTTCTCCACCCAAAATACCTACCTAACAAAGAAAATCTCCACAACCCGCATCCAGTCCAGTCCACAGCCCAGTCCATTACCCACTCACTACCCACCCATATACCAAGACAAGACTCTTAGTTTCACCACCCACCGGGGTATGCAAACCTTAAACACCCCCTACGGGCCCTACCCAACTACCTATCCACAGTTCCCATGGGGGTCCACTAGAACAGGGGAGTTGACATGTTGATTGGTTGATAGAACCCCGAGGGAATAGGTAGGAAGAGAAATAAGAACCCAGGATAAGACCGCCGTTACCACTGATAGGATAGAACAGTGCTTTTCTTTTGATGATACCTATGATGTGGCTGAAGACTAATTACCTACTACTCCGTCCTACGTACCTAATATCAAGTACCTCCGTACCTAGTTTATGGTAGGTAGGTAGGTAGATTTGGTTTGGTTTGGTATGGAGTACCAGTAGTATTCCCCCACAAAATTACAACACATACCGAACGAAGGAAGTATGGAGTACGGAGCACGTATACCCCAACTTACTTACGGTTAAGAATCCCAAGAAATCTCAGAAAGAGAAGTGAAATGAAATTCCCGTGATCCCGTCACCTAGCTCGTCAAATTAGGACGGGAAACGTGGATGTGATGGTGATGTGGATGCGATGGTGATGTGGTGATGTGGAAATCTATATACCCAACCCAACCTCCGTAACCACACCACCCACCGGATAATGTTCAAGGCGAGACTCAGTAGGTAGAGAAAGAACAATAACCAAAATTTACACCACTCCGTACCTATAAGTTACGTACGGAGCATACCGTAGGTAGCAACTTGTGCGCTCATGATTACCGATCTAACCCATCGCTCAGTGCACCAAGTAAATGAAAACCTCCTCTCCTTGACTTACACTCCATAGACGACATATGACGTTTCACATCCAATAAAAATTTTTCCCACTTCAAACTTCAAACTTCAAACTTCAAACCACCAACCACCAACCACCTACCTAGGTATTTACTTCGACCTAACCAACTCCATTCATTCCCGGAGTACCTACGGAGTACAAGTAGAACCTAGTCCAGCAAGAGCCTGGCTAGACTGTAAAAACTGTGGTAGAAATTCGGAATTTTCATGGTTATATAAAATACCTTTTTTTTTTCTTTGGTTACTCCGTAGGTTGGCGAGGGTTTCAGTCTTGGTATGCTTGATATATAGTGTCTGTCTACCTACCTACCTCCGTATAGGTACCTAGGCTAGACTAGACTAGACTAGGTACGGAGCGATATCGCAGCGCAAGAGAATTACCTAAGAAGTAAAAATAAAAAAATAAAAATAAAAATTCGGTGATTACGGTATTTATTATTACCTACTCCGTACTCACTTGAATAGGTACCAATCCGAGGTAAGAGAATCGATGCGAGATGATGATCATTACATTTTAGGTCTGAGGTACTCTGTACTACTCCGTAAACTTTTAATGGATGTTGATTCGCATCGGACTTGTTGTGTTTGGTCTACTTCGTGCTACTAGAGTAGCCATATTGTAGACGCTCCTCCTCTACATTAAGTTGACCCTAACGTCATTCCACAGCAAGCCCATGACTCTTGTCTAGATACACCCATAAACCTCGAATCGGAAGCGTAAAAGCCTATCCAGCTAAGCGGTGGCTTCTCTTTGTAAATGAAGGCACATACCGCCAAGGTAGTCAGCAATACGAATTGGCTCGGCATAGATGCTTTTCTCTTCAACTTTAACAAGAACCTCGATGACGAATTCTAGGCCAATCTCGGACTTCGGTAACGTTAAATCTTCCCAAAAAGTAAAGTACCGGTATTCTAACTTTGCCCTTTCAAAATGTCCATGCAAAATTCCTTTTGATGTCACCGTAACCTTTATTAGGTTTTCGAAACACGGCATTCCTTTCCGATGCGGCTCTCGACCCTTCGGGGTCTCATCCCTACTGTAATGGTCCCCCCCTCTTGACATTTTTCGTCTGATAAAATGACACCTTGCGGCTGGCTTGTGTTGGAAAGGCATTCCCTTCATACCAAAGCATCGTCTTCTCGTTTCGCTTGTGCTGCTCTTCGGACTTTCTGCTCAACCTGTCCAACTCTTCCCTCTATTTCTGCCCATACATCTCCGGACTGGAGAATATTGATCGCGTACCATTGTTGAATTGCGGTAGCGCTTCTTTCTCTTAATTCTACCAGTTCTGCGCTTTGTGTGGCTTGAAGTGTACCGATCTTTGCGATTCGTGGTTGTAGATTAATTAATTCGGCTGAGAGGTGGGTGGGAGGAATAGGCGTATCGATTACGGATGTTAACCGCGAGGCTGTTGAGGGATACGAGCTAGCAGATGCGAGAATGATTGAGAGGAGACTGGAGGTGTCGAGTGTGGTAGGAACCTCATGAGGAGACAATTGCTGAAATAAATCGGGGTGTTTGGAATCTGGAGAGTATTAGCTTCCGCCATGGGAATATACACTTCTTTTCAGGTACATACGAAGCTTTAAGAGATCCTGAATGACTTTTGATTTGGATGCTAGTTGATGAAGAGATTGCTCTAGCTCTGACATGCGTTCGGTGGCCGAGTCCTTTTGGGTTTCCAGTGTAGCTTGATCAATATGACCACACACCGCATATTCAATTCTGCGGAGCCTGGCTTCTAGAAGATCAATTGTTTCTGTAGCCGTTTTGTCAAAAGAGTTTTCCATACTGGCTGTCAACACTGTTATCAATTCATCCGTTGGTAGAGAAGTTTGTTGCTAAATCTCAAGATCTCGAAATGTTCGCGACAAGGCAGTGAGTGGGATGACAGCAACGGTCTTTCCGCCGCAAGGCTGACGGAAGGGCGGCAACACTTCCCCTTGGCATTTCCGCCAAGGGTTCCATCGAGGTTCACCCTGCCAGCGCAACTCTTGTGGAGAAATACGTGCCTGTGGCTCTAAACTGGATTGCTCTTCATCAGCAGCACCCGACACTGTCTTTTACTATCTATCGACCATAATAGAGACTCCGAAAGTACCAAGACTTCTCCAGAACCTGAGATCCTGCTCAATTCTGCTATCCCCTTCTCGGTAGCACTGCTGAAGGCCTTGCGCAGAATGACCGAGGACTAACTTTCAGCACCGCATTTCGCATTCAGCCATCTGGCCTGCCCGCGAGAGAAATTTCCTAAAAATAACCGACCATCACTCAAAGCTGTCGCAAGAGATCTCTCGAACAAATTTCCGGTCTGAAGACCCCCCAATCGAATCTGCGATCGATTTTAAGCACGAATTGGAATCATAATATTTACATCAAAAAATCCGGGGAAATGGCTTCATACTCGTCAGTTGGCGGCGCAAGTGGGAGCTCATCAGATACAGGTAGCAGAGGGAGAAGGTTAGCAAAGTTTATTCTTGGATTTACGGATATGGAACTGATTCATGAACTACAGAAGGCGATCGAGTCGTTCTGCGAAGGACTTGAATTTTCCTGGCCAGGCTTCTTGGTTTAGCAGCAATGTTAACCTCGTCAACACCAGTATGTTTTTGCGAAGCTATTACAATCAGTCGAGTTCTAACGACAATTCACAGTTATTGGGGCCGGGACATTGGCAATGCCTGTAAGTTGGAATAGAATCAAGCTGAAAACCGCAAGTGACGTAAAACTGATTCATGGTTTTTAGCTTGCGATGTCGCATTTCGGTATCCTCCTCGGGACATTTGTTATAATATGGTCAGGAATGGCATCAGCCTTTGGTTTATATCTACAAACTCGATGCGCTCGTTATTTGGAAAGGGGAACGTCGTCCTTTTTTGCCCTCTCACAGATTACCTACCCAAATGCTGCCGTAATATTCGATGCAGCAATCGCTATTAAGTGCTTTGGGGTGGGTGTAAGCTATCTAATTATTATTGGAGACCTTATGCCAGGAGTTGTGAGAGGATTCAATCCAGGGGCTGATGCTATCCCCTTTCTCGTTGATAGACATTTCTGGGTCACAGTATTCATGTTAGTGCCCCCCTTCCATGCGACGCCACATATAACTGACATGTGATTACAGGCTGGTTGTGATACCACTTTCTTTCCTACGACGTCTAGATTCGCTCAAGTACACTAGTATTATCGCATTAATATCCATTGGATATTTGGTTGTACTCGTTGTTTTTCACTTTGTGAAGGGAGATACCAAAGCAGACCGAGGTGATGTTAGAGTTATTGCCTGGGGAGGACTTATTCCCGCGCTGAAGAGTTTCCCGGTCATTGTATTTGCGTATACATGCCATCAGAATGTAGGATTTCGGTTCTTAAAGTTTTAGGCCTTTCACTGACTCCTGCAGATGTTTTCCATCCTGAATGAAATCAAAGATAATTCCCATAGACAGTAAGTTCTTCCTTCGAAATTTCCGAATTCTGCTCACCATTGGTCCTAGAACTACCAGTGTAATTGCTGCTAGTATTGGCTCTGCTGCCTCAGTTTACGTTCTTGTTGCCATTACTGGTTATTTGTCATTTGGTGACAAAGTTATTGGAAATATTGTTGGGATGTGTAAGTTGACTGTGTATGGCATCCTATTAAGCGCGCTAACATATAATTAGACATCCCATCAATTGCTTCTACAATAGCAAAAGCTGCTATTGTAATTCTTGTGATGTTCTCATACCCACTTCAAGTACATCCATGTAGAGCATCAGTAGATGCCGTCTTAAAGTGGCGACCAAACAGCTTGATGAAACCAAGAAACTCACCCAACTCTTCCCCAGCAAGAGCAGTTCCCCTCCTCGGCGGTAGCGGAGCTCAACCAGTCGCAAGAAACGACACAATTGGCGAACTAAGATTCGCCATTATAACCACAGCAATCATAATCCTCAGTTACACAGCAGCCATGACCGTTTCCTCTCTCGACAAAGTTCTTGCCTACGTTGGAAGTACAGGCAGTACTAGTATCAGCTTCATCCTCCCCGGATTATTCTACTACAAAATCTCATCCCCCGAGTCTATTCACCATCAACGCCTTGCCAAAGACGACGATGAAGCCGAAAGTGGGGATGAAGACGAAGAGGGGGGTAGTGGTAGCACGCGCTTTGGATCTTCTCGATGGCGAGAAGCCCTCCTACGAAAGATGTCCCTTGGCCTGGCTATTTATGGGCTCTTCGTGATGATTTTGTGTCTAGGCACAAATCTTTTTGCTGGAGCGGCGGGACATTAAGTGCATTCTTTTTCTTTCCTTCGTTGCTTATTCTTCTTGCATTGGGTACCTTCTTTTGGGTAAGGTTAGATTGTGCATCTGGGATGGGCGTTTAGAGACTTCTGATCTTGATATTCCTTTTTCTTTCCCTTTATAAGTCTGTTAATGAGAAATGATGGTATGCTGATGTTTGAGCACTCGCTACCTTGGTGAGATCCAGAGGATGGTTAGGAGGTCGTTGGATATACTGTATATTAGAGATAGATTTATTGTGGTGATAGATCTGGGGGTAATCTTGTAGATATTTCTGTATGTATGATGTATAAATGTTATTACTTTTTTTATATTTGTTCCATTTTGATTTGTTTTTTTATATGTACAAGTATCATACAGGACATCACAATTCCCTCCCTGCCTACCCACCTCGCCGATTGTGTTTACTGTACTTGGTGCGATGTGCTTACCACCGTGAGAACCTGATTAACGCCATGTTTATGCAACATTGTCTTCTCCCGTCTCTTTGCCCTCCGTAGGTCGCTTTCATACAACCCCTTCGTTTCCTCAGCCCCGGCCTCTATCATTTCAAGTAGGCTGGTTGGTCACTGTCTCTGCACTTATGATTCTGCTGTCGTGGGTGCAGGAGCTGGGGGTTTTGCTGTGTATTTTGGGGGGAGGAGACCAGCCTGTATCTTGTAAGTTACTTTCTTCTTCTTCCTCCCTTTCCTCGGGAATCTCGAGGGTTGTATTGGGCTTGGGAAAGGGTAAAGGAGTTGGAATTTGGGGAGTACACACCATAGATAATAACCTCCAAGCCGGATCACTGGGTTGAGCACCGACTCCTAACCAGTATTTCGCGCGTGCCGTGTCGAGTTTTATGTCCTTGAAGGGTTTGCCTTCGCCGTCGATGGGGGGTTTAGGGATGGGGTCGTATGTGCCTGTTCGTTTTGTAAGTATATTGTGTGCTGTTGGTCTTGTATGTGTGGTTTCTTCGCAGATAATTGGGGATGTCGTATCGATCGCGGTATCTTAGTTCGAGGGCGAGCATAATTGGGAAGAAGTAGACCAAGGGAGAAAATATACCTAACACCTCAATCGGCTTACTATTCCTCGCTGTCCTATAAATGGTATTAGTCTTCAACTCGCTCAACATGCCTCCGGCTTGCGGGGACAAGAAGCGCGCAATTGACGTACCTAGCTTGTGCCACGACAATGTTATAGAAAGGAGCTTTTCGTCGTCCGAAACGTGCTAATCTGATTTTTACGACCATGGTGTGTGAATTGCGGATTTTGGGCTGGATTTGAGGCGTTGATGTTGCTGATTTTGGGTGCTTGCGACGGTATTTTTTGGGACAGGGGTGGAGCGGGGCGGGGCGGAGAGGGAGTGTGGGGTTAGACGTCAGTGATGGAGGGGAAAGAGTGAATGTGTATACTGCCTTCTTTTCAACTCTGAAGGAGCTGATAGTTTCATGCAATTTGAGATTTCTTGAGACATTTTACTTTCATCGAGTTTGATTAGGTGACCCTTCAATTCTCGCTATTTCAAAATCAAAATCCACATCCTCTTTTGCCTCCACCATACAAATTACATGATACACGATGGCATTGAAGGTACACTCATCTCCTTCAAATGTCACACTCAAAGCCAATTCTTGAGGCTGACATGCTTGCCAGACTCTCTCCGCTGCAAATGCAGCTGCGTTGGATAAGGATTTGATGTCCGTCGGTGCCTTCTCCATTGATCAACTTATGGAATTGGCTGGTTTGAGTGTTTCGCAAGCTGGTTAGCTCTATTCCCGATCCTTAAAATCCTTCAAGTACTGAGGTATTTGCAAAGTATATCGTGTTCATCCTCCAAGTCGAGGACGAAGAGTTTTGGTTGCTTGTGGACCGGGAAATAATGGTGAGTTATTTTTCTATATTGTTTTTGGAATTTGTATGGGTGAGGGGAAGGTGGATGGTATGGCGGTAGATGCTGATGAGGGTAGGTGGTGATGGACTTGTGGCTGCGAGACATCTTTGGCATTATGGGTATAAACCTACCGTTTATTACCCGAAGCAGAGTAAGAATGAACTGTATCAGGTAAAAAGACCATCTTATTGACTTCATTTACTTTGCAATTAATAACATTTGTGGTCATAACCACGCTGTTTCTTTCTTTAAATCTCTCATCGTTCTCGACCCTCAAGGACAACAACCTGAAGCGGAAGCTGGACATTTTCATTTGCCGAGTGCGACTAGTTTCCTGCAATCTTAAACCAACAAACCATTGAGCTAACACGATGAATAGCGCCTGGCAACCCAGCTCAAAGACCTCTCAGTACCATTCGTGACAGACTTTTCGGCGTCCCTCCAAGAGACTGATCACGTAGTCGATGCAATATTCGGTATTTCACGTCGTGCAAATTTCGTGGTTTTAGCAACTAACCTCGTTAGGATTCTCGTTCTCGGGCCCTCTTCGTGAGCCATTTCCCTCGGTAATCACCGCTCTCGAAAACACGAAGATTCCAGTAACTGCAGTTGATGCTCCTTCATCATGGGACATTGAAAAGGGACCACCAAGTGAGGGACCTGGTGCGAAATTCATGCCAGATTTCCTGGTGAGCTTGACGGCACCGAAGCCTTTGGTTGGTTGGTTTACTGGTAGACACTTTTTGGGTGGTCGGTAAGTGATTTTACTTTTCGTTTCGTAAGGGAGCTGATCTTCCTTTATGAACTCGCTCTTTATTCATTTCTCGGATCTTCTCGATCTGAAGAGCAAGAATTGTGGAAAAAAGTGACAGTCGAGAGCTTGAGGACAGGAGCAGATTTTGAGAAGTACTAACGGGTGGTCTAGATTTGTAAGTCCGATTATCGCGAAGAAGTATGATTTGGAATTGCCGGAGTATGAAGGTGTTGACCAAGTTGTTGAGCTGGGCAAAAATGGGGAGAAGTTGTAAATGAAAAGAAGAGAAATCTTGCGAAAGCTGGTATATCGCAATGGAAGATCCTCAGAAACTCAGTCTTGGGAAGACTGAGCCAAGCAGCTAACCCGAAATGGAGAAGGGTGCATCAAAATAATGAAGATCTTGTTCAATTAACAATCAAGTATCCCACTGGGATGAAGGCTTATACAGTATTCCTGCAGCCTAGACGCTTCAGGATTTATGGTACTGTACATTTCACGAGAGTACCTTTGTTTATCTAATCAATTTCGTTCAGCGATTATCCAGAAGTCTTCCTCAAACAGACTTCTGGAATCTAATGCTATTACTATAGCTATAAAAGTCTACTTAGACGCTATAGATTAAAAGTATACAGCGAGAAGTGAGGACCAGCTAGAAGTAAAGACAGGTGAGAAGTGAGGACAAGCAAGAAGTGAGGACAAGCAAGAAGTGAGGATAAGCAAGAAGTGAGGACAAGCAAGAGGTGAGAATAGGTGAGAAGTGAAGATAAGTGAGAAGTGAGGATAGGTGAGAAGTGAAGACAAGTAAGAAGTGAGGATAGATAAGAAGTGAGGATAGGTGAGAAGTGAGGACAGGTGAGAAGTGAGGATAGGTGAGAAGTGAGGACAAGTAAGAAGTGAGAATAGGTGAGAAGTGAAGATAAGTGAGAAGTGAAGACAAGCAAGAAGTGAGGACAGGCGAGAAGTGAAGACAGGTGAGAAGTGAGGACAGGTGAGAAGTGAGGATAGATAAGAAGTGAGGACAAACAAGAAGTGAATACAGGCAAGAGGTGAGAACAGGCGAGCTTATCTTCACTTCTTACTTGTCTTCACTTCTCTCCTGTCTTCACTTCTTGCTTGTCCTCACTTCTCGCTTATCTTCACTTCTCACTTATCTTCACTTCTCACTTATCTTCACTTCTCACCTATTCTCACTTCTTACTTGTCTTCACTTCCTACTGTACATTTCACGAGAGTACCTTTGTTTATCTAATCAATTTCTTTAAGCGATTATCCAGAAGTCTTCCTCAGACTTCAGTATTGAACACCGTTCTTGGGAAATCTCTTGTACTGAATTTCGTACAAATTCCCATGCCTCCAGTACATTCCATAGAATTTTCACAAATGTCTTAGGAAGCTGCACGCAATCATTTCTCATATTCATTGGGTAAAATTGTAGTAGTACTGCTGGATGCCCACGTCAAATACTTTCTCGAGGTTACGCTAATGCGCGAGCCAAACTGAAAATATTTCAGTCCTTGCAAGGGGAGTGTAGAGTATGGAACAAAAGCGAGGATTTACTATGTACTTACTTATTTCGAGACCTATTAGAGTTCATAGCCTGAGAATGGGAATATCGTGGAGGATCAATGGAAACCAGGGTTAAAAGACCACGATATAGTAAGAAAGAGACTAAATTACTATTGGAAAGGGAGTAAAAGTGCTTATTCATGTTCTCCTTATGGTTTCTTGTCTTATTATAGTTATTTCCTCTTTAGACTAGAACGTTTTGCTTATTATGTTTTTGTGGTTTGCTAATTCTATCTGAACGTAATTTACTACATGTGTATATTTCTCTTCAATTGACAAAGTTTAGCCGATTTTCATGAGGGTTTGAATGATTGTAATTGATATCTAAAAAAACATCTACTTGAATTTATTTTTATAGTTAGATAAAGTAATGAAATTTTCAAAAATTACTTGTGTGAATATTCTTTTTTATTTAACAAACTATTATTTAGGAGAACATTTATTTATCTTACTTTTTCTATCTGTTTCGGGCAATAATATATATCAGACTTTGTATAGACAAGAGAGAATATGAAAACATATATATCTAAGAATTAATCATATAGCTTAGAGAATATAGATAAATAACCATTTATCTAACTTCTAAGATATGAAAAAAAGAAGACTAGATTTTGATATTTAGGCGTTTCTATATAGAATCAACAAAGCGCAGGAGAATAGTCGTGTTGAAAACCTTTTGTTCATGTCATGTGAAAACTTTCTCTGGATAACAATTCAACGACTTTATTCCTTACTGTTTACACAAGGGCATGGTGATAAATTATTCTCCAAGGACCTGAAAAACAAATCAATGACAATAGTCAGAATGTTTTTGTTGCGGCAGAGATACTAAACTAACTGTGTACCGCTGATGCTTTTTGTTAGTATATTTCAGTACCAGGATAGTAGTATTTCTAACCGTCAATATCAAGTTGTACAGTATGCTTGCTATGAGCAAAATAGAGCTAAACAAGATGACTAAGATAATGAATGCAGGTTGGTTGTACAGATCAGTATCAAGAAATTGAAGTTAGTAAAGCCAAGATGCGAAAGGGCCGCATTGAAAATTGAATCTCTTGACCTTTTTGACACAAAAACACCATCTTGAAGATATCATCACTCTACCAGTCGTTCTACTGGTAGAGGAATGAAGTGGAACACACGTGATAGTATTGGCTTTGTCAAGAAATCAGTTAATGTTTTGGACAATTGCTAATAAACAGTTGCAGCTACTGCACATGATATTCTGTAAAAGGCTACCACAATAGTTCTAATGTCTTCTTTTGTGAAGCTACGCAATATCCAGATGTCGAAAGTACCCACGCTGAGTAGAAACCCTAAGTCTCAGAGAACATCGCTTGGAACGAAATTTGTGAGGGAATTAAGAAACTACTTTTGAAGAAACCGCCGAGTAATTATGTTGATGGAGTGCTGTAGGTTGACGTTGATTTGAGAAGGAAAATTAATTCTATTTATATAATGGCCAATCAATAGTTCAATGGGTCAAGGGCATTCCCAGAAGAAATTTCTGTAGCTGGGCGTATGCGAAAATAGATAGAGTAAGCTTTGGAATAACGCGGGGAATATAAAAAGCCAAATCAAGCTTCACAAAAAGAGTGGATTTGAAATCGTTTACAGCTTCCAAGGAGTCTGGAAGTGCCGCGCCAACAATTAATCCAAGTCTTCAACATGAAGTTCTTTGAGTGTTCAATTGTCATTTCAATGACTCCCGTAAGATATACTAGCACAGTAGCGCTCCGTCATTATATTTCAAAAGTCGATTTTAGCGTGATATTGAGGAATAATTTTATGCTGGGAACTTATTACGTGCATGACCGAGTTAATTTTATACAGCTGCACAAGTTGGAAGCCATCGAGCGACACCTGGAAGTTGGGGCGTGGAGAATGCCCGCGGCGTAAGGTGATCTACAGAGCGAAACCAAGCCGCCGCCCAGAACAGTAGGGACCTCGGGAAAGCAGCCCTGAGGCCGTACAGTAGTGAGACGCGAGATGGGAAATGGGAAAGGGGAAAGACGATTCGGTACATTTCTGAGCAATGAGCTGCCTTCTTGCAAGTGCCGACCTTATTAGTGAACGTTCTGGAAAGTGGGCATGTTTGGGTCGGAAACTGTTGAGTGGCCAATTCTACCGTATCGTGCTACATGCTACATGCTACGTGCTATCACGCAAGTCAAGCCATAAAGTCTGCATTAACCATGATCTACCTGGGCGGGAATGGAACTTCGTTGGAGTTGTGACGTGAACTCGAAGGAGATGCTTTCTGTCTTGAATCTTGAGTGTGAGTTCTGATGGACTCGAGATTGGAATCGGGCGTTCCGCGGGCGCCTCCATAAAGCTCGGACTCAGTGTATTTTTACCATCGTCCGGATCGTATTTTCCGTACTTTAAATTCACCTCAAGCTTGGGAGTGCTATAACGCTAGCCAAGGTTATATTTAGTTTCAGTACATGAGTTTGCCTTCGCGAATCGGAAATTTTGATGAATCAGAGGGCTGTATTCTTTCGCTAACCCTACTTTGAGTGGAGAAGATCGACAAGCGAGCTTTCTCCGTGCCTCATAGTTCTTATCAAAGTCTTAAACAGAGGTGCATTAAAGTTAATTTATTACGGAGTACAGCGATCCAATGTGGGTATTACGGAATACTTGTTGGGCATGACGTTTGGAAGTTGTTATCACTTCTATAAGAGAGAAGTCATGCTCACCTGTTTCCTATTCCCCACCCACCACACTCTTTCCTCATCACCACATTCTTTTCTTGTTCTTCTTCTTCTTTTTACTAGTTTTACTAGTTTTTGTTCATTTCACCACCACACTCGTTCACATTACAGCATTTGCCTTTAACTTTGCATTTCAACACTTCATTTCGACTTTTATTTCACTTTCACCATGTTGATTCCAAACGTTTTCGCCGTTGTGGCTGTTGTTTCCACTTTGGTTGCCGGAATTCCTGTTCCGGCGAGCGAGGAAGTTACGCTTTTCCACTCGGAAAGCTCACCTTTCCAAGTCGATCACCAAGACCTTGAGAAGAGAATTGTCTTCGCAAACGGAATGAAACCTTGGCAAGGGGGAATCAGAGAGAGCTTCAGGAGAATTGGGTCAAAGTTGAAGGCCCTTCCAGCATCGCTAAGAACCCCAAAGCCAGCCCCAGGAACCCCAGTATACAACCTTGGAAAGCCAGCAGCAAACATTAAAGTTTTCCACAAGAGAGCTGGAGGGCCCGGAGTGCCAGGAAAGTTCTCAAAGGTCATTGATTTCTTCAAGACAAACAAGAACCCCGCCACCTTCGTTCAGAAGAATGGAAAGACCGTCAAGCTCCCAGGTTCACCAGTGAAGGCAGCCAACCCTAACGCACCAAAAATGAAGCCAATCATGCCACTTCCTGGTGTTTTGAAGAGAGCAGGAGCAGGACCTGGAGTAGCAGGAACGTTCTCAAAGATCATCAACTTCATCACTCCTAGCAAGAACCCCGCCGTCTTCGTTCAGCACGGTGGAAAGACCGTCAAGCTCCCAGGTGCACCAGTGAAGGCAGCCAACCCTAACGCCCCACAAATGAAGCCAATCATGCCACTTCCTCAAATCATCCACTAGAAATAGGCTTCAGGAAACGGTCAATTCTCCCTATGAATGGGTAGTATTAATGATAATGTTCAACAATATGTGGAGGATCGCCAGGTACGGATGTTTGGAAGACGTGGGGGATGGAGGAAAGTGTTGAAGATGTGTTTGTTTTGATTTTGCTGTAATGTGTTTTGATTTTTAGTTTAGTTGCAGATGAGGCAGTGTTTGGAGCTTTTAGAGGGTATTAGATTGCGTTTTTTTTTTTAAAGAATGTGATGATGAGCCAAAGATTACATTTCCATCGAAAGTTGAGTGATTTGTGAATGAAAAGACACGAAAGCTTCCAATCCGATCTAACAATATCCACGACTCAGTGTAGTTATCGTTGGGGTACCTTCAACCATCAGTTAAAAGTTTTGAAATAATCAGAAGGGATATTACCAATCCCGACACGCCTAGCACCACTTACTGCCATCTGGCCTACGAGAGTGAATAGAAGCGCCTCCATGAGAATCTTGGCCAATTTTGTAACACAATCAAAAAACCGTGACCCGTAAATCGCAAAAGCTGAAAGAGACTCCGATTGAAGTCCTAGTCTTTCAACTTCGGCTTTAATCTTTTGGAAAGAAGCAGCGAAAGGCGCTGCAGCTTCTTTTGGAGAGAGTTTGCTAATAGAGAGGGTACTTGTCCTACTTGGAAAGTTTCTAATCAAGACCTCTCCAAACCCGCGCCAAGTCGATGACGAATATCATAAACAGAAATTGACTTTTGGAATTTATACTTCTCCTAAATTCGATCCAAAAAAATAAGGAAAGGGTACGGAGGTAAGACAAGGTCTTTGGTGGACCCACAACACGGTCCCAGTACCCAAAAGCCGATGTCTTACAATTGAGCCTCAACCCCTTTCGCGTTTCTTACTCCGTACACTCTAGCAGTCTGTCAACATTAACTTTGAGCACTTGAATTGTTAGTATACGACCTGGAAAATCTCCTTGAAATCTCCACTAAACTAAAAGGACTCTAGCAGAAGAAACTGGACGCGGAAATGTTCATAATTGTTCTATTGTCAAAAATGCAAGTTCCAATGTGGAATTATGGACGAAAGGCGCAAAAGCCTGCTCTGTTACGTCCCCGTCCCGAACGTCACGTGCCTGGCCCTCCTTGGCCCCTTCCAAGGTTGGCGTGGCCTCGTCGGCTACTAAGGCCATAGTAAATTAGGCGTTTAGATAAATTATCTGTAATTTACATACGTCACGTGATACCAGAAGCGGAATATCCTAATGATCTAGGCGGCGCTAAACCAAATTCCGCCTACTATCATAAGCCTTAATTCTACTCCACTACATAGTAGCTCTATAGGTCTCTATAATACTTAAAGTATCCTCTAACAACAATGTTTAGAGAGAGTTTGGGAAGATAGCTAAGCTAGGAGAGAATGGCCGCGCTAAAGCACCCTATAAATGCGCGTACTGCCCTTAAAAAGCTAGTAGAAAAGCTGCTATACTAATAATTCTATGAATAAAGCACCCTCTATATATAGTTTTAGTAAGTTTTCCTGTGAAATTAGTCTACTTTTACCCATGCTAAAACATCAAAAAACTATACTAAGATCTAAATTTAGAGGCCAAATCTTAATTTACGCTAATTTAGACGTTTTTAAACTATTTATAATTTATGTAAATTTACATTTAACAACCCTACTTCAGCCTTATGTTCAGCGATGCTGTAAAGTCTACAAAATCTGGCTCCATGTCGCAACAGACTAGAATCACATATTTACTTTTTCTGCTTTTGCGCATTGCAGTCTGAAGATTTTACATGTGCCTTAAATGAGTTGTTTATTATCGCGAAACCTGAAAGCCAACAAATCTGTTTAGCTCGCTTACGGGATAGATTAGCGAGCCACGACGTTGGTTCGTTGACATGAGGCAGAGAATCAAGACCAGACATAGGAAAACCAACCAGAAGTCTGACCTACTAATGATATCCTCTCGCTAGAATCGTAAGAACCAGAAAATTGCAAAAATTTAATCCCCAAACACCAACCGCCATGAAAATTTGATACTCTTCGCTCGTTAAGTCAGTCGGTATTTGCCTATCCAAGAATACATCACGAAGCTGTTTCCTTCCTAAAGTTGCCCCCTGTTGCCCTGATTAACGATGCAAGGTCAACATAATCTGCAGTAAATTCAGGGAAAATTCTTTACGTATCGGTGACTGTTTATTGAACGACAATGTTGGCGAGCTCAATGGGTTTTTTGGAAAACGGATGGGGGAACGTAAACCTATCACATGACTCAAGAAGAATTGAAAGAGTCATCGGATTAAAATACGAAGATTTCAAAGGAGCACCCTCAAGCGAGTTTGTAATGTGCGATGGTACAGTAGATGTCTTTCCCGTGATTAAATCGTGATCTACACGTGAAAGTATACCACGTGATTGTCCTACAGAGTCAAGTTCAGGGGCTCAATATCGTTTCATTGAATGAAGCGATAATTTCAAGTAATTTGAGAAAATGTGCCAAATATACGCTTCCAGGTTTAGAGATAACTCAGTTTGGCAGGTAATGGTTGGTCACAAGGAGTCACACGCGCCGTCTGCATCCAACAATCCGAGCGGTTGGTATGTTACACGAACCCCGCACATATGATAATACAATAGAATTTGAGATTTGGAGTCAAGCTTGACATCAAACTTGCTCTTACGCTACAGAATATCTCATCTGGGCGAATTCCCAGCATCTCAGCAGAAACCCGAGCCATGGAAGACACGTCCTGCCCTCCAGGGAAGGAGCCACCACCCGAGCCAGGAAAGAGTGATGATGGCACGAAAGCTTCATCAGAAACTGCAGTCGAAGATGTGTCTGCCACGGAATCTGGCCCGCATGTTCAACTCGAATTACCCGAAGACGAGTTAGATATATTGCAAAAGATATTTCAAGGGTCGTCTTTTTTTGAAGACTCGTCGCTCGTCAGTGAAACCATATAGTGCAGACGCATAATTTGCTAATTCTTATGAAGCCTTTAACTGGAAATTTGAAACCGGTCGGAGGATCCGCACCGGAGACTGTTTCCAATCCCGTCAATCCAAAGTTGCAACGGTGGCAAACAATGAAATTTAACAGTGCTGGATATCTGAAGACTATAAAGGATATAGAGCAAACAACAAAACTGCTACCTAGAACTCGTGACGAGGATATTGCAGGTGCTCTGAAGGCTCAGCCTGTAACCTCTCGAAGGGAAAGCTTCAATAACGTCCCCCAACCAGCCCAACAACTTCCGAAGGGACCGCCTCCGAGAAGTCAGCAGCAAGAAGTAAGCACAAGCAAGAGCGGGCGTCAAAGTCGGGGCAGTACAGCGAAGAAACAATCCAAAGGAGGAAAGAAAGCGGAAGGGGTAGCTGGGGGTACCAGTGGCTTTACAGACGCCTATCCGCTCAAGTTCAATCCATTGACTTCAAAATTGATGGATATGAGTGCCCAAGAGAACCATTCCAAGTGCAGTGAGAAATGTGGCAATTGTGGTCATTGTGCTGATTCTATCAATTATCGTATGTATGTAAATGATTAATCGTTGGTGAAAAATGCAAGGGCCGGGGTTTGCCTCAAGAGTAGTGTAGTTACTATAGGTGGATTACAGAGTTTGTGCAACGCTCTTTCCTCATCTATAAGATGGCAATAAAACAAAGTGAAGTGAGTATAATTCCACTTCTTTCCTATACTCACTTCTTGCCTGTCCTCACTTACCGCCTGTCCTCACTTCTTCTAAGTATTCAACTCTCACCTGTCTTCACTTCCCGCAAGTATTCACTTTTCTCATATACTCACCTGTTGTCTATACTCACTTCTCGCCTGTCCTCACCTCTTGCTTTTCTTCACTTCTTCCCTGTCCTCACTTACCGCCTGTCCTCACCTCTTACTTGTCCTCACTTATTATATTACTTATTCACTTCTTTTCTATCTTCACTTCTTACTTGTTGTCACTTACAGCCTCTATAACTTCGTCCCTATGCTCACTTCTCGTATATACTCACCTATTGTCTATCCTTTAATACTGCTTAATTAAGGCTTGAATTTAATTTAATTATTGAAGTGAACATAAGGTAAAGTGCTAACAAAGTGAAGTGTTCCTGAAGTGAAGTGAGTACAAAGTGAAGTCTGTCTAAAGTGAATTAATATTGAGGTGAAGCTAGAGTAATGCAAATTGAGTGTAGAAGAAAGTGAGTATGAAGTGAAGTTAGCCTCTTGCCTGTCTTCACTTGTAGCCTATCCTTACTTCTTACATGTCCTCACTTCTCCTTTATTCACTTCTCCCTTATATTCACTTCTTTATATATTCACTTCTTTATATACTCACTTCTAATCCTCACTGAATAGAGTATTCACTTCCTCCTTTACTCACGCTTTGTAGTTATTACTTCGCGTAGTTTTCACAAGCTAGAAGTGAGTATAGGAAATAAGTGAAGACAAGCTAGAAGTGAAGACAGCAGCCTATGCTCACTCTATTTTGTTTTTACTTCTTATCTATCTTTACTTCTTTCCTATACTCACTTCTAACCTATCTTCACTTCTTGCCTGTCTTCAATTCTTGTCTATACTTACTTTAGATTACAGAAGTACAAGTCAGCTGCTAGAACTGCCGTAAGCTTGGGATTATATAATAAGAAATTAAGTGAGGACATATAAGAAGTAAGGAAATACAAGTGAGTATAGGCAAGAGGTGAGTATAAGTAAATAGGCGAGAAGTGAGTATAGGTAACAAGTAAAGACACGCCAGAAGTGAAGACAGCAGCCTATACTCACTCTATTTTGTTTTTACTTCTTATCTATCTTTACTTCTTTCCTATACTCACTTCTAACCTATCTTCACTTCTTGCCTGTCTTTAATTCTTGTCTATACTTACTTTAGATTACAGAGGTACAAGTCAGCTGCTAGAACTGCCGTAAGCTTGGGATTATATAATAAGAAATTAAGTGAGGACATATAAGAAGTAAGGAAATACAAGTGAGTATAGGTAAGAAGTGAGTATAGGCAAGAAGTGAGTATAGGCAAGAAGTGAAGATAGGCAAGAAGTGAAGATAGGCGAGAGGTGAGGATAGGAGACTAGTTGAAACTGTGAGTAGAAAGGAGGAAGTTGCAATTGAGGAAATGTGAATTTTGAAACTTAGAGGAATCGGTAGGGAGGGTGTCGTTTTAAGACACTTATTTTATGACTAAGTATCATTCTTAACTAGACACCCTCTGTTGCGATAATGCTATATTTACCTGTTTTTACCTATATTCACCTATTTTTATATGTCTTAGTAGTACAGTGAGGATAGATGAGAGGTGATGACAGGCGAGAGGTGATGACAGGCTAGAAGTGAAGACATATAAGATTTAAGTATAGTGTCAGGGAATCACTAGAAGCGTACAAAAGTGTGAAGGTTCGATTTCGAGTTTTATGGTGAATGGATTTGTACGTGTTAGTCGCTTAGGTGAATAGGGGTGTTCTAAGTGCGGGGTATAAGCGAAAGTGAATAGGGGTATTGCTTACAAGTGCGGGGTAAGCGAAAGTGAATAGTGCTATTGTAAGTGCGGGGTATTCTAGGTTCCGTAGCTATTTAGTTAGTTCTACCGCGAGGAGTCTCCTTCTCTCCTTACGGACAATCTACTCTATTTCCCACCCTTGACAAAAAGACTACTCTAGAATAAGGTTGAGATTGATCGCGAGCCTTCTAAGAAAGTCCTAGAGCTAGCTATTATTTATAGTCCACAACAAAGAATCCACGCTATACCCCATTAGGCCAATTGGGGCAGCTCCCATCTATAACAACATCCATAACAACATTCACTAAGCGAATCAACAAACCCACACGTGACCACATTCAATCCACAAACCCATACGTAACCACATTCAATCAATAAACCTACACGTGACCACATTCAATCCACAAACCCATACGTAACCACATTCAATCAATAAACCCACACGTGACCACATTCACCCGAGCCTCGAGCCCTCACATATAGGCGGGAAGTGAGAATATGTAAGAAGTGAGGACATGAGAGAAGTGAAGACAGGCTAAAAGTGAGGATAGGCTAGAAGTGAGGACAAGCTAGAGGTGAGTATAGGCGAGAAGGGAGTATATGTGAGGAGTAGGAAGGAGATATAAGAAGGGAAGACAAGTAAGAAGTGAAGACATAGGAGAAGTGAAGATATGTTAGAAGTGAGGATAGGGTAGAAGTGAGGAAAGGTAAGAAGTGAAGATAAAGGAGAAGTGAGGACAGGCGAGAGGTGAAGACATACGAGAAGTGAAGAAATACGAGAAGTGAGGACAAGCAAAAAGTGAGGACAAGTAAAAAGTGAGGACAAGCAAAAAGTGAGGACAGACAAGAGGTGAGGACAGACTAGAAGTGAGTATAGGCGAGAAGTGAAGACTAGGACGAAGTGAGGACAGGCAAGAAGTGATTGAAATGAAGTGAAGTCTGTCGAAAGTGAGGTTTATAATAAAGTGAAGCTTGTCAAAAGTGAGGTCTGTCTAAAGTGAAGTCTGTCTAAAGTAAAGTCTGTCTAAAGTGAAGTCTGTCTAAAGTGAAGTCTGTCTAAAGTAAAGTCTAAAGTAAAGCTTATTAAAAGTGAGGTTTATAAGAAAGTGAAGCTTATAGTAAAGTGAAGCTTGTTAAAAGTAAAGTCTGTCTAAAGTAAAGTCTGTCGAAAGTGAAGTCTGTCGAAAGTAAAGCTTGTTAAAAGTAAAGTTTATAATAAAGTAAAACTTGCCTAAAGTGAAGTTTCTTATAAGAAGTGAAGATAGGGTAGAAGTGAGACAGGCGAGAAGTGAGGATAGACTAGAAGTGAATATAGACGAGAAGTGAAGACTTAAAAGAAGTGAAGATAGGGGATGAGAAGTGAAGACGGGTAAGACGTGAGTATAAGCAAGAATTGAGTATAGGCGAGAAGTGAAGACAGTCTAGAAGTGAAGATTGACTTTGATAGTCAACCAACACCTTCATAACATCCACTTCTGCTTGTGATGTTTAAATATCCATATTTTAGTATATTTTACCTTCTAAACGCAAAATGGATTACATGGGAAGCCTACGCCAAAAGACCCGAAACCTTCGCCACAGATTATCCACACGTTCATTATCAAACAAACCAGCTCAGTCAGCACATTCTCCACCCCTGCCCGCTTCAGTTCAATTGACAGAACATAACTTCGACTACTTTTATAGTTTTAAGTCACAACCACCAGAAAGAATGGTCTAAGCTAAAGTTTCTACATAGCCGGTCGCCATCATGGTGCAAGCGGTTGCCGAGTGTCTACAAAAATATTGGAATTCAGTAAAAGGAGCATTCTGTGTTTCGGAAATTGAGCCTGGAAAGGAAGAGATGTTTTACGATGACAACGCACATGCTGCTCAGAGCTTATCAGTGCTTTCAAAGTTATCCACGATAGAATGTTGCTAGATTGAGCGAGATCCATAATCGTCAATCACATTATGCCGTCAGCCTCGGAGACGGATCTGGTTCCTTCCAATTGGGTAATCCAAAATCAGAAAGCTTACAACATTGGTGTTCGTGGTCGAGCAGTTGTTGCAGCCCTTCGAATTTGTGAAATCGAATACGATCAAGCACTCTGCGACTTTGCTCGTATCTCCCTGGAATGTATGGTTGAGTGTTTTCGAGACCCTCGAGATGGATTGCTATGGGAGTGGGCGAGGCGCAACCATCAATCGGGATTGGTTGAAGTTAGCAAAGCCATTTGGAGTTACAACACAGGAATGGCCATGCATGGTTTATGCCTTCTTTTCAAGTTCACCAACGATATTGGGCACCTCATAAATGCATTTTATCTTGCCAAAGCAGCGATGAAAAACGACGGCCACTTGAAAGATATATCGGTCAAAGAGCCAGAACTTCGGATGTACTCAGACTGTTCTTTCTTCTTGCATCCTCTTCTTGATGGCTACCTTGAACTTTTCACCCAGCTAGATAAGAACAACAAACTACGCCTTGAGCTCGAAAGAGAGATCAAAAAAGCTGCAGCTTTTGGCAAGGAGTTTATCTTTGACCCAACCGACAACTTGTATTTTCGTGGGAGTCGTCCATACACGATATCCAATAAACCCAGAAAGACATTTAACAAGAAATTCGGCTTGGAGAAGACACTATGGAAAAACCTTCAAGAAAGAGATGTGAAAGGGAAGCTGTGTAAGACTTTGATTGGAAATGCTGGGTGGGCAAGAATACTCTATTTGGCAGGCAAGACTGAACCACCACCAGAAGCTCCCTCAAATGAGCCTCATCCCCCCATCCAACCCGGTTTTGGTTCTTCGTAATTTTCGTTTGACGACGGTGAGAAACGTGGTCCTTAGGCTTGGTAAAGGTTGATTTTGATAATTAGCGTTGCGTTCCATTGTTGTTTTTATGTATCCTGTCTCGTGGTATACAGGAGAAGTAGCAGTAAATAGTCTCTTGTTAGCGTAACTTAAATCTGAGCACTTGATTGGTTTAGTCTGAAAAAAATACTAGCACAATTAAGACAATTGCGGTAAGGGTTGAGTTGATTCTCTGAAATTTATACAGAAAAGAGGAATAATGAGGCAACAGGTTACTATCACGAGGTTCTTTCGTTGACTGAGGGCCACCTCACAAAAGTGGGCCTCTTCGCTTAATTATGGATAGTACCAACGGGATGCACTTCGCAGCATTTTCACAACCAGCAGGCATATTAGGATGAGGAGTTGAAAGAATTATACAAATGACCGATTCATCAATATAACTACACATTAACTACCAGACGATAAATTTCTGAGATCATGATATCACGTGGTAATATCACGGAGGTGATGTCTCCTCTGTACCCCTAGTAGCTTTTGCGACACAGCGCCATGAGTATTTGGTCAATAATACTTCTTTTGACTAGAGTCTAAACATAATCTGACAGTTGAGAAAGCAAGAAGGAAAGAGGAAAGATGAAATAGGTAGTCACGTTTGCGTTGGAGTCATGGTACCGCCATGTTTCTACCCACTTTCACACTCTTTTTATCCTATAGAGAATGTCTATAGGGAGCCTGTATCTGAGGGCGAAATAACTGAGAAATTAAGACTCCTTCAATCTAAATACATAAACATCTCAAAGCTCAATAGTTCCAGTGGAACATTTCGTAACCCCAGGCACTTTTGGTCTTCAAGTTCTTGGTCCGCAATATTGATTTGTGATTAAGTTCACTCACTACTCTTTATAAATGTCGTTGAGTAACACATTTATCTAGCTGTATTTGTGTGCATGTCTCCCAGATCCTTTTCTTTTCCTTGCGTTGATCCTATCCCACTTTCTTTTACAGAACAGTACTGTATCCTATCCTATCCTCAGCTGTCCTCCCCTCTTTTGCTCTATTAAAATCTAACTCTCACGATCCCCACGATGCTTGTTTTCTACTCTCTATTCTACCTTACCTTCCACGCTGAACTACCTCCCTATCCACATTAACATGCGCCTCAGGTACCACTAAATCCATCTCGACCTCGCTCGCAAAACCATCCGTTCCCCTCCTAAGATCGTTCTTTCTGTGTCTCATAAATGGATGATTCCAAGAACTCGATCGAAACTCATTCGCAGGATCAGAACGTTCATTCTTTGAAAAGAAAGAGGATATCCTCGATATAAAGACAGTATCACCCAGAGCTCTGAAAGCTTTAGGCAAGGATGGTAAACAGGAAGTTATGGTGCCGAAACTGAGCTCGACGAGTGCGAAAATGGTCATGAGCGAGGTGTACCACGTCACGTCGTCGTTGAAAAAGAGCATGATGGAGTAGTATAGTCGAGTGATGGCTGCTGCACAGGCACTGATAATGTTAGTTTTGGAGGTTGAGATGGGGGCCGGTGAGAAGATGAGGCGTGGGAATGGGAAGGGGACTTACAGTAATCCGACTGCGAAGATGAGACTTACTCCCAGTCGACGGCGGTTGTTCATATGAAGGTTCCACTGCGCTAAATATCAGTACGTTACTATGTCAAGCAAATATTCCCTTGAGTAAAGTATTCAGCAATCTGATGGGAGTGAGAAGTAGAAAGAAAAAACGAACAATCTTTTTCTGCGGCAACGCCACGATTGTAAGATCGGAAATCACATTTATAACCCCCGTAACGATGTTAACCACCTGATGATTCATACACGTCCCCTCTAAGAAAAAGTTCCATTTCTTAGCAATAGGTTTGCACGTAAATATCTGGATGAAATCGATGATGGTATATGTAACAATATTCAGAACGATGATAAAATGACAAGACCAGTAGAAGTAATCCCTTGCGGCGGGCGAGAAGATGGCGATATACTGAAGAAGGATTGACGATTTGATTAGGACGTTGGCGGCTGCATAGACTATGGTTCCTATGTTTACAAGCTAGGGGGCGTTAGCGAGCAGGGAGGGTTGGAGGAATCGCGTCAGGAGACTGGGAAGGAGAAGATGAAGATACCAGCAGCTGTATTAGAGAGAGGATAACGACAGGGATAAGGCGTTGGAGACTTACGTAGATGAAATCAGACAGCTTCTTGACCTGGACATTATACTGATGAACCCCCATCACATTCTCCGGCCCACGCGTTGTCAAGATTAAAATCGAGATACTGAGGGACTTATCTGGTCTATTAGTAATCACCCAATCTCACACCCAGACAAAACTCTTACCCAGCCAAGAAGTAAAATATCTAGATATAAACCGTTAGCTGATGTTTAGAAATCTGTATTCGGACACCAAAGCTACCGTACAATCATTCAGTGCCAGTTTCCGATAGACGCGAAATTTAGAGAAGACTCTTAGTCCCACTACGAGGGTCGTAAGAACGTAGAGAGTGACGTTTACTATCAGCATGATTCTGTAGAAACTATACGGATCGACAAAATTCGATATTACGCCCTGAGGAGGCATCAGGGCCGGGCCTTCCATGACGCTCTTTAATATCTCGGGGGAAATATCTGATAGTGACATGATCTTTGTATCTCAAATTTTGACGTGTCGAGGACTGACTACCCAGAAGAGAACCAGTGTGTAAAGCTACGCTCGGGAAGTAAGAGGAAAGAGAATGTAGGAAACTTCAACTCCTGGAAATCCATCTTTTCGGGAAAAGGGATTACTAGGCTCCTCATCCATCTCCGTTCATCGCCTGTGTATGTGTAACTTCCAAACGTGGAACCGGTGGGGCTCTGCTAATATACCAGTCACCATGTATGATGGTACCACATACCCACCGTAATCTCGATAGCCCAGCACCTTGCTGATACTCTCTTTGACCTCAAGTATATCTCAAGACAAAGCAAGCAAAAGCGGCAAGTCAGCCTTAAAAATCCCAACTTGATCTAACGTAGTAGGAGTTTTACACATTACAATGAAAACAAAATAAGTACACCCCCCTGTTAGAGGAAAACCGATAAAAACACAATTGGAGAGAAAAAAGGAGATCACAATATAATTCAGGCCTTTCCTTAGGCATTTCACATCAAATCCACCTATCGCGTCAAACTGCACTCGTGATAGCGAAGCGACTCGTCCAAGGCAGCAATTGGTTGAAATAAATGACCTCGCAGGGCAAATATATAAAATCTTACTGCAGTTAACATAAAATGCACCTATCGCATCAAGCTGCACCCGTAGTCGTGGAGCGACTCGTCCAACACAGTAATTGGTTGAAATAAATTACCTCGCACCACAAATATCTAAGCTCTTACTGGAGGTTACAACTCCCAAAAACAACATTCTCGCACAATTTAGTATACAATATCTCAGAAATTACCGTTTTTGCTCATAAGTGAGGCATACATATCAAAAACGTCACTTGCCAATCCCATTGATCCCTCCTCGCGGCAGACAAAATAAGTGGCGGAAGCCAAGTAAATACTAAAAACAAAAAATCGTTAACTAGACTTTAGGTAATATTATTTAATAACTCTTACTTTAAATTTCATAAGAACCTTGTCAGGTATCATTTAGTCGATTCCGTTTAATTTAGTAGTTTTTTACTATTTCTAGCGCTGTCGTCTTACGTTGTGGAATCGATTATTTGGGAGAACCTTTTCGCCTAATTCTATGGCCATCAGTGGCGGTCCGATAATTGCCGGACCCATATCGGGCCCACATTTACTAGCGCATAGACCTAGTACTAGCCACAACCACTCAAATCTTGAACAATTAAGTCACGACACAACCCATTTTAAGGACAATATAAAAGTGTCTATAACTTCCTACGGGTTAGGGGGGTTAGGGTCAGGGTTAGGGTTCGGGTTTGGGTTAGTGGAATATTTTCCTAAGTCTACCGCGTTGTGGCTGTGCGTGCAGGCTTTAGCGAAAATGTTCTCCCAAATAATCGATTCCCGTTGTGTTCAGCTAAACTTATCTTGAAAGTATACGTTAGCACGGGCCAGCCACTTTTCTTGTCCACTGCGTGCCCTCCTTAATGTTATCACTTAATCACATTACGTGCTAACTAAATCTGTTGAGCTGTAGAATGCTACGCCGCGGGCAAGTGTGCCAAGGGAATGAGGGGTGAGCCTTTGCTAGAGTTTTCACCTGCATTTAAGCTGGTGCTTTCTGCACTTCTCCCTTCTGTAGTTGTTCCGAATAATCATCAGATTAACAGGTTATGAGCCCGGTGCGAATCTCCGTACCTTTTTTTAAGAGAAATATTATACTTTTGTTAACTCGTTTTCCAACCTACAAAATACGCCACTATGGGGTCGGAATCCTATAAAGGCGTAGTGCTCACTGGAGCAGACAACTTCCAAGTGTGGAAGGTCATCGGATGCCAGGAAGGTCTCTTGTTCTGGCTCGAATTCGGCCAGGAAGGTGCTGTATTGAGAGTCCGAGTTTCGGCCCGGGTATCTGTTGTTGAAAGGACTCGCCTTGTCATTCTACGATACCTCAATCAGATCTACAAACAAGAAATTTGGAATAGCCTGTGCCATGATTTTGCAGCGGTTCGAGAACAGATCCTACCAGCTCCACAGCCTGGCTACGAGTGCTAGGCGTAAAAATATAATCAATCAATCAATCAAGCCTGGCTACGTGGAACAAAACGACACTTCCGTATGTGACATCCCAGAACCCTGGAAAGAGTCTATCCGAATGCTTCTCTATTCTTCTGAGCGAACTGCAAACAATCCACCCTCGACTCGAACAAAGCTTGCGAAGTGACGCATTCTACATCAACCACACCCTGAGGACACAACCCCATTCCCAGAGAACTTGCGAGCGATAATCTCGCCCAGGCAGACCCCTTCCTTCGGGCAAGAGCTCGCGAACGTCGGCAAGATCTACCGGGACAGCATGAAGTTCGGTGGCACAGGTGATAACTTCCTTGAACGCCTAGCTGCTTTCATGGACATCTGTACCAGCTGCAACCTGCCACAGGATGGCTACGCTTTAGCACTTTCTACAATGTTGTTAGGACACGCCCAGTTTTCAGCATACCGTTCAATCTATCCCGCCACTAAAATAGATGAATCTACAGCTGGAAACACCAAGGTTAGATACGGAATGGGCTCGACCGAGAACGTCGGGTCTGTTACTATAGACTCGCCCATGGGTTACGTCACGTTCTAAGTTATGCCAGAAGGGATTGACATACCGTTCATTGTCTGTATCGACGACCTAGACAAGCTTAAAGCGTCGTACAACAACCTGACAGACACTATCACCGTTGCCAACAAAACAATCCCCACCAGACGACTAAATGGACACCCTTTCCTGCAATGGGGTATCATGAAGAATCCAGTTCCTGGCATACTGCTCAATATACCCCGCCACCAAGATAGATGAATCAACAGCCGGAAGCACCAAAGTTAGATACGGAATGGGCTCGACCGAGAACGTCGGGTCCGTGACCGTAGATTCAGCCCTTTTGGGGTACTTGTTGGAAGTGGATAATCGCTGGTATCGCGGAACGAGTGGATATCAGCTGGGTCACTGAGTCAAGTACGAGAGTTGTAGGAACTGTCATTCCATTCCACTGTATATAAGCGTGCTCTCTCTGCACTTCTCCAATCAGTAGTTAATTCTGAAGTATTTGTTGAACGGAGAGTTGCATGTTTTCGGACAGAAAAGATGGATGACGAAGGAAGGCTCCGAAGGAACAGGAGAAGACAGTGCAGCAAGCGACGCTGCAACAGATGAAAAGAAGAGGAAAGCCACGGATGATGACGAGGTCGCCAGGGCCAAGGTGTCCTTCAAGATCCGACAGAGTGTCGACGTCAAGCACCAACAACAGATAGCGATGCTGACGGAGCTATGGATACAGATCCAGACTCTTTGCAAACAGTACGAAGGCCACAACGAGGTTCGTTATAACCAGTTGTGTGCGAAGCTGTTCGGCATTGTCGACCAGAAAGAAGCCTCCGTTCAACAGTATTCCGTTCAACAGGTTATAGAGCCCCGGTTGCGAATACTCCGGACTTTGTTTTTGAGGAAATACTTTTTGACGAATTGACTCGTCTCTTGCTCATTCAACACCATGGGCAAAACAGACTACAAGGGTGTTATCCTCACAGGACCTGAGGATTTTGACATATGGAAAGTCGCTCTTGTTGAGCATCTGACTATCCACGATCAAGTCAAATGGATCGAAACGCAGATCAAAATTGAGGATATTCCGACAACGACAGATGCCACTACAACGACCACCGAAACGAGCTCGCTAAGCAAGAAAGAAAGAGCGCTGGTATCTTCAAAGATCTGCGCAAGCCTGGACAACGATCACGCAAATCGCATTGCAATGATTACTACGCAAAGGCGTACTCTTCAAGAGCTTTGAAAAGGGTGTGGCATATTTGATCTCGAGATAGTTGTACTTTTAATCACAACACATCTTTTTTATCGAATCAGGTTTTTTGTTCTAAACGACCTGATTACTTCTTCTGTACACTAAAGCGTATATTTCCTTTCGTGGGGATGTACTCCCGAGGCGCCACCCTCTCCCCTACCCCCTATAT